>JABJVR010042420.1:0-31251 GCA_025773905.1 Chitala chitala
CCTGCCCTGCGCCCTCTGTGCTCTGGGATGGGCTCCAGGCTTCCCCGCGACCCTCACCAGGAATAAGCGGTTAAGATGATGGATGGATCCCTTCTTAATGCAATATGAAACCTGCCACTTTTGGTTTCTTTGAGCATAATATGTCACATTTTTACACCTCTATTATTGGAGGAATGACAGAAGTGATAGCCATATAGACATACAATGTAGTTTAGAGACTGAAAACATAAGTGGTTGGAAAAGCTGAAAATCACAGTGAAAAGAGCAGGTTAATACAACAGTCATGTATATATGGGTCCTGTGTGTCACCTGTACAATGCTTGTGTGCCACATGGTGGCTTTAAAGTAGATACTTATACAGCAATACTCTAGAGATTGTATATTGGGTGCATTTATCACATTAACCATCTACAGCAGATCTATCAGCTTTTAGATGTGCAGGGCTTGAGTTTCCCCCTTTTCAGTCTTTGCCCCCACCTTCCCAGGTGCTGGAACCTGAAGACGGGGGTGTGCACGATGCTGCTTTGTGGCCACACTGGTACCATTAATTGCCTGGATCTCCATGACAACCGACTTGTTTCTGGGGCCAAGGACTGCAGGGTGAAAGGTGGGGAACCATATTTTTGAAATGGTTTTCAGAACCTGTCCAGGTTCCTGTGAGCCCTGGCTCTCGTCAGCTCTGTTGGGTCCTCTTTAGCATGTAGTGATGGTTGGGATGAACATCAGGCCCTTGCTGACCCTCTGATCCTCCTCTGGGATGTGCTGTTAGCCTCAGTCTTTGCTCTTGTATTTCATATTTTTTCCATAACTTTTTCTCTATACGTCTCTGAGTATTCTGTTGCTGTAACTGTGGTAAGGCTGACCTGCGTTGCTGTCATTACATTTGCTGATGCTCATACTCTGCTGACCAGTGTGGAACATACAGACGGGGAGGTGCTGTGAGAATCTGAAGTTCAAGCACAGGAACCCAGTGCTGTGTGTGAAAATGAACACCAACCTGGTCCTGAGCGGCTGTGAGAAGGGTCTGGTGAAGATGTGGGGAATAGACACGGCCTCACTCATCAAGGTCAGGGGCTGGCCTGGACAAAATGTAACCAGTGTGTTGCCTACCGCACCCTGCCAAATAATGCCAGCTGCAGGGATTTTATGGAAACCATCCCATTCAGGAGTTCAAAAGCAGTGTTTCACATGGAGGTTCAATATGTAACATATTAAATAATGTGAATGGAGCACATTCAGTATATGCATGTGTTCAGGTATTGTACTGAAGACTTGAAATATTACACTTGAAGACAGAACAAGATGTAAGATAATGCCTGACCTTTTAAGAATCTGAATATGGATGCATGTTCAGGGCATGTTCAGGTTCTGGTGCAATGACATGGCATGGCTCTCAAAGGTCTATTCCTGCTTTGCCTTTTTAGATGATCGATGCCCACCAGGGCCCAGTTAGGTGCCTTGCATTTGACCAGTGGCACATCCTCTCAGGGGGAGCAGATGGTTATGCCATGGCCTGGAGCACCAACGGGGACTTCAAGCCCTGTCTGATGACCTACCGGCACCCCAGGTACGTGCTGCTTCTGCATGAAGGCCTCAGTTCCTCCTAGAGGGGTTTTACAGAGGTTCCATTTAAACAGTAGAATTTCAATGTGCCTCCTTGGATCCCATGCTTTCCTGTTCTGTGCACACTTTCCACACTCCTGGACTGTGTTCCTGTCTATGTTTATGCTGTGAGATGTACATTTCTGGTGTTAAAGTATTCTTAACTTCCATAGTAACTGTCTGGGTTAATTCACTCCAGTTAAGATTTAAGTTATTGAAACAATGCATTTTTAATATATTCTAATAATTTTGGTTAGGAGAAAATGTTCCAGTGGTATAATACATTGTGAATAACATAAAATTTAGTGTAGATATTAGTGTACATTTTAATGGTTCTGATGTCTGGTTATTAAGTAAAGATAGTTTTGTCCATAGTGTGCATTCTGTACTGCTCTTTGGCGCAACTGTTGATGACTGAATGACTGAAAATTGATGGCAATAATTCTGACGTCCATTGCCCAGGGAGGTCATGACCCTGGCGTTCCTCTTTCTGCGTGTTATTACCGGTTGCACGGATGGAAAGATTCGCATTTTCGGTTTCCTGTCTGGGGACTGCCTGAGGGTCATCAGGGTGAACAGCCAGCAAAGCCCAGTGCTCTCTCTGCATGTGCATGATGACAAGTGAGGGAATGACTCTTCCTACTGCAGTGCATGGTCGCTCAGCATTCTTCTGCACTTGCGCATACCATCACTACATCTGCTTCTCTGAATGCCATGAATGGACCTCCAAATTCATTTCTCTGTTTCCCATTAATGTTCATATCCTCGCCCATCTGTTGTTTGTGTTTATCCTGTGAAACTCCTTGCTCTTCTCTCTGATGTCTCTCATTTCAGCATTTTGGTCAACACCACCACCAACATGTTACTCCTCCGGTTTAGAAAGGTACTCTGGGACTACTTGTCCTCAGACCGTGAGCTTCTGGATCGACCAGCCCAGGACTCGCCTAAGAGCTCTCAAGTGGAGAGCCACCCCCATGCAGGGGCAGTGCACGTGCTGGGCTCCTCTAACCAGAAAATCTACCGCTGTGTATCTGGAACAGGCCACAGTACATCTGGTCTGCACATGGAGCAGGCACATGGTGTGGATACCAGCAGATAGTGCACTTGTTTTATGTGACAGGATAAGTCCCTGTTTTCTGATAAAGGCACTACAAGGCGTTTTTGTTTCACATTGTTAGACATTTATGAAACTTTTCATTTATGAGCTCTACAAGCTGTCAGTGTATTTCAGATTTTACTAGAATCTGTAGCCCTAACTAATATTGTTCCCCCTGTCAATCGGTTTAATTAACTTTTTTTACCACTTTATATTTGTATCTTTAAAATCTTTTATTTTATGTATAGGTTCAATAACTTGGTCACTTCTACCCTTTCTGATTTGTGACTATCAGTTGCCAGTCTGGATAACAATTATTTGCCCTCTGCATACTGTAAATTTGATGTACTTTATTGTATTTCAGGTATAAGAAAGTTTATCTTAACTGTAAAAAATTACTTTGTTTTACAGCAGTGATTTTGATCATAACACATAATTTTGGTGGAATTTGATCTGTTGACTTTGACTGCAGTGATGTGTGTGTGTGTGTGTGTGTGTGTGTGTGTGTGTGTGTGTGTGCGCCTGTCTTTGTAGAGCTCCAGCGGAGACTCTTCTTTAAGCACCACTCGACCCCTTCTTCCAGGAAACATGCCTGCAAGCGCAGCCTCAGCGCCCCCTGCTGTGCCAACTTGAGGCCTGACAGTGCCATCACCACCTGTAAGAGCATGGAGATGCTGGAATTCCAGACCTCTGATGATGTCATATATATTTTCTTTTCTTTTTTGCTCAGGGAGGATGTCCTACTTTCACCGATAGAGATCAGTGTAACTTTGCCTTTAAGTGAATTTTAAACAATAGAGAAGAAGCACTAGTGAGGTGGAATTGCTGTTTCAGTGGGCTTGTAACAGAAAAATTATGCCTACACAAGATCACATTCACATTACCAATAAAAGAAAAAAGGAAATAAGACATTAGGTCTCTGTTAGTAGTTCTTCTGTAGGAAATTAAATTGCTTTGTGAATGACAGGAGGGATTTTCTTAAAAAAGCCAGCACCCAAGTACACACACACAGTTTTTTTTACCTGCATAATTAAATTTGCTTTATTGAATAACTTGGCAATTTGTTCAAGTTCTTAAACTGGAGGTATATATTAAACATCGGGGACTATGAGCCATTTTTTTACAACATGAGAAAAGAACAGTGTGGTGGTGATCATGATTCTGATAACAAAAAGGGACATCATGCTCTGTGCCCCCTGGCAGCAAAAGACTGGCATATGGCAGCAGAGTGGGTGCTGAGCCGCAGTGAGAGGGCAGTCTCGGACCGGATCAGAAAGAGAGGCCCTCACCATGGCCTCACTCCAGAACGTGTCCTTCTAACGGTGAACGCTGCCCTGCATAGCCAGCGCTGTGACCCTGCAAGCCGCAACATGGATCTCAACGCTGGAGTGAGGGATGCCTGGTGCCCCCAGCCTGGACTTGTAGGGAAGGACCCTGTGGCTGAGCCCTCTTCCCCATGTAAACAGCAGTCACATCTGCCTTTCGCAAGGACGGTGTCCATTGCTGAGTTGATCCCCCACCCCAGAGCGTTTCAGGTCCACACAGGTCTGGGCCTCTCTGGGATACCACCTCAGCAGAACCGTGTTGGACAGCAGTCACAGAGTGTGGGGTGGGCAACTAAAGCCAACCCGCAAGGGGTGGGTGATTTCATCACCACAACAAAGCCAACTAGTGCCTCACCGCCTCGCATCCTCCAGCGTCTCCACCGCAAGTGTGTGGAGTCTGACCTGCCAAAATCGGCAGTAGCCAGCCCCAGTAGGCAATCTTGCCTGCTCAACCCCTTTCGCCAGCATAGCCCTTTCAAGCTGCTGACCAGCACACAAGTGGAAGATGTTTAGCAGGTGCAGGTCTGGCAGAATCACAAGGACATCAACAAGAAGGACTGAGACAAGTAGTGATTACCCCAGGACAGCCAGGTGTGCGCTCCTCAGCTGGGCCAGGTGTGCGCTTCTCAGCTGGGCCAGGTGTGCGCTCCTCAGCTGGGCCAGGTGTGCGCTCCTCAGCTGGGCCAGGTGTGCGCTCCTCAGCTGGGCCAGGTGTACGATTCTGACTCAAAATTTATTAGCAGAGCATTTTGAAACTACACAAATGCTCGTTTTTTACACAAAGAAAGCCAAACTTAAGTAGTTTGTCTTTCCTTGTATTAAAAACATGCATTTGTGTAGTTTTAGAATGCTTTGCTTTTAAATTTAGCATCATGTTCTGTACGTACAGCAGAGAGCAGCAGAGTACAGCAAACAGTGACTTGTTGAATTATTTTATTTACAACTGCATACTCCTCACAACCTCAGGAGAGACAGATTACACAGTCTCATAAAGTGAAATAAAAATATTCTTTAAACAAAGTTTTCACGTTGCTAATCTGATTTAAATGCCAGTACAGTGCAATGTATACTTCATGGTAACACTTCAACACAACAAACGCAACCATAATACGTTTAAAACACAAACAGTCAATAACAAAAACTGGCAGGACTCCAACGGCAATGTTAAAGTGAAACAGCATTACCTGTCCAGCGTCATCATCCTCTGCACATCCCACAATCCCCTTCTTCGATGCGATTGGTTAATCTATTTCTAGTAATTTCTTAGCCTATGTTAGAGGCTAAAGGCATTCGTTTGCTCCACCTGGAGAGATTGAGTGCTGCGTCTTATTCATACAGATGACCTCACACATTGTCAGTGAAAAGTCAACTTGAGTTTCTGTTAGTTTGTGATGCTGAGAAATGCTTACATAAAATTCAGCCATTTCATTTTTGTGTACTTCTACAATGAAAAGGTCATTGCATGTTATTATTTGACTTTGCCTTTTTCCACATAAAAGCAATTAGTATATGGGATGCCCATAGCATGTACGGTCAGTGAAATAACCAACACAACCTTACAGGATGCTACATGCAACAATGTACACCACTTGAAACAGTATGCCTTCAAAAATATTTTGAATTGCCTTCTGGTTTGTTCAAATCTATTACTTTCTTTGTACCAGACATTGTTGCTGTAAAATATGTTCTGTAAATACTGCACCTGTGCACTTTTGCTTGTATGCATTGAATGCATCTGCAAGGGGTCTAGGGCAAAAGATTAAGCTTTAAGATTTCATGACTGTTTTTAACAGTGGTTCTGGTACCACTATGTTGTTTAAGTGTATAAAATATATGTGGCATAATTGGTTTTGTAAGAGGTGTTGACACTTAATGTAAACAAAGACTTGTTTTTTTATGTATTTTACTCTTCGATTCTGGGCCATTTGTCTTTTTTGTCTAAAGGCACTTCTTTGATTTAGTCTCCAGGATTTATGTCATTGTTATGGCTCCAGACCAGACATTTGTGGTAGCATGCTCTGCTATAAGTCATTTGGTTTCTTTATGGTTCAACCTCAGGATCTGGTGTACTGTGTGCTTACAGGAATGTACCTGTTTATGCAGGTATATGAATATGTAAGCGTGCGTGTGATTGCATGTGTGTGTTTGTGGTGACTTTATGAAGGCCCTGTGGTGGACAGATATCTTTCCTGGGAGGGAGGAGCTGATTTGGAGAGCAGTTGAATGCTTTGACCTGATCTGGGGAGAGGGGCTGCTTAGTCGAGTCTCAAGTCCTTTTCCTGCTCTCCAGCTGTTGGGGGGCAGTGAGCTCATCAGAGTGAAACCAAAAGCTGGAAGCTTCTATACGCTCCTTGCTCTGCTGCCTTTGGGGCATTATTAAGGGTGGGGCAATGGAAGGGCCAGGATTCAGCCCTGTGACTCCTGTAGCTGAACAGCTGTGTAGTGACAAAATGAAGGGAAGAGTGGTGTGACAAGAGAAGACACCCCATCGCACAGAAAAATGGCTTGCTGCTAATTTGGTTTAATCTTCTGAAAATTTGTGGCTTACCATTCCTCTTTTCTCCCAGGGCACTGATTGCATCTGGGCTCATTGTTCTCTGTATTGGCCCAACCCTGCCCCCCCAGGGCAAAGCCCCTTATTGTTCTGTCAGGTATATGACCCCATGGTGTGGGGTCAGTAGGACAAAGCAGAATAATGAGTAAGAAATCAAAGGAAAAGTCAGAGATGTGTGTCATTCACAAAGGGGAGCCTGGAGTCTCAGGGCCGATGGGAAAGAGGGTCCTATGACAGATACTCCAAAAAGGCAAGAGGATAAGAGGATGTGAGGTGGAGACTGTCAAAAACAAAGGTCTACTCCAGAAAAGGCTGGTTGTCCTATTCACTGACTGAAAACATAGCATTGTAAGTATGAAAGTGCTAGTAGCCAATACTGCTGGGATGTTCAGGTTTGGAGTGCTGCTGCGGGTGACTGTGGCAGGTGGGGGGGTTGGTTCCGAGACCTCTGGATGAGGTTAAGTCAATCTGAGGCCCCGTGAGAGATGATTTGCATGGCACACAGACATTCCAGTTACTGCCTCGGGCTATATGCAGATAATCTGCCTGCTCCATCAAAATTCATTTCACTTTCACTGCATTCATGCAGACAATAATGAGAATAGCTTTTCCTTTATTTACAACTGTGAAGACAGAATTCCAAACTCTGTGGCCTCGTGCCTACGATGGATCACAACCATGCTGATTTTCAGTACAACAGCCCTCCCTTTTGTGTGATATTGCTTAAATAGCAAATGCTGGTACCACAGAAGTGTTGAAATTATCCAATTTACCTGCTTTCTGCCAAGTTACAAAACCATGGGCTTCTCTCCTCATTGATATGTACTGTTACCTTCTCTGAGGAAGGATGGGGAATTTTTAATCACACTGGTGTCGCTGTCACTATGCCCTTCCTTCTACTTTTCAAGCATGTGTTCAAACAATTCCAGTAGACTGCAGCAGAACTAGAGAAGGCCAAACACCTGAACACATCTGAAGTGCAACCTATAGTGAGAGCACTGTTCATTGTAAGGCACATAGGGAAGGAAGTGACTACAGCAGACAGGCTGAAGGGTTGTGACTGCAGTGGTACAGAAACCTGAAATGGGGAGCAAGGTGGTTTTTACATTTATTTTTTTGTCTGCATTTAACCCAGTGTCCTACACATTTTTTTTTTTTTTTTAAGTATTGAGGATGGGTTGGTGGCAAGGTATGAGCCATGGTTGCTAACATGATCTAATAGGTCCTGGGCCCAGTCAACCTCTGGGATCCTAGAAAGGCTGGGGGATTTGGCATGCTCTTACCTCACTAGCTGGTCTGATAAGATTGGAAGGCTAAAGAGACCATGGTCTAACAAGGAGAGGCAATTGGCCTAAACACCAGGGCTACAATGTTGAACCCATTAGCAGGTAGTAGAGCCTGATAGTTAAAGAATGAATTCTGGTTGTTTGCTGATTGGCCTGCTTCACTGGCCTGGCTCAGCTGCTGTGTCTTGCTCCAAAGTGAGTGCAGTCCTAGCTGAGCCAAGACATGTAATGACACCAAACTGCATTGTAACAACTGCTAAATTTACCTGCCTGCCAGTGCCTTTGTTCATCCTTCTTAAAGTGCTGTCAAAATTTTTCTTTCCTCCCGTAGGGCTGATTATAAAGCTGTGCTTGTGTGGGGGTAGGGTTATAAAAATCTAAAGTGGCCCCATCATTGGGGGTCAGCCCACACATGGTCCACAATCACAGAGGATCCGCTGCTCTGATTAAAGGGACCTAGGAACAAAGCCATGAATTCGGCTTCTGCAGGTCCTGAAGGTCCAAACCACCAACTGCTAAATGATAGCGGCCCCTACTCATTCCAGTCACTTTGTGTTAGTGTGACTGTGTGTGCATGTGTGTCTGTGTACAAATTTTTGTTATTGTACAGACAAAATTCATTGTTTAAAATAAACTAAAATGTGATGTTTTTTTCCCAGTGGGGTAAAAAAAAATTGGAAATCATTCTTCAGTTTTAAATGAAAACCTGGCAATTATTAACATTTTAACACCTGCATAAGTGCATTTGTACCTTGTCACAATATTCTCATTGGCACCATAATTTGGGTCTCCAGCTCAATACTGACACACTGTAGATCAGTTATTCAAGGACAGGGATACTGTCATAGACCATACTATCCCTGTAGATTATCTATGGGGGGGGGTCAAGGATCACTGAATTCTATTTTTACACAAAAACTTTACATTTGATTGAAAAAATGATTTTAATTTTAAATGGAACATTTACTACTTATTTTTCACTGAATAGAGATGACCATCAGCATGTGTTCAACCAAAATACCAGTCTGATAGATTAACCAGCCAAAACCCTTTCACAGCAAAACAGGACAGTTTCGCTTATTGCTCTCTGAAATCTGTTTCATAAAAGTACTGCTTCTTTCATTTGATTGGAGATCCTGCATTCACACACCCTTCCTGTAGGGGGCAGCCATGCATCACTGTTGGTATGGGGTTATATTCTCTTCACCAGCAAAAGAGGCTAAAGACACGAGTCAGCTCTGAATGATGTACCAGCTCCACAATGCAACATGTAATTATTTCTACATAAGGCCAATATTTTCCTGTCTGCTACTACTGTCTGAGTATATTAGTATTTCAGGACTAACTGTCTCTCTTTCACATTCACACCAGACAAAAATATATTGTTTTCATTGTTCCTTGTTTTCTTCTTGTTTTCAATTTAGGCTCCTTGTTGAATGGAATTTGGGAAAATTAAATTATGTGCTTGCACTAATCAATATGGTCAAAGCAGAAAGAATCCTTTGGCTAAGGCTGGGTAGACATACATAAAAAACCTGTAGCGTGGTGGCTCAATGGGTAGAATATCAGGCTATGATACAGAAGTCGCCTGGTTTGAATCCCAGCCCAGCCACCTGGTGTGTCCTTGAGCAAAACACCCAGTACTAGCTCATTGTAACACGCATATGAAATGTAAGTTGTTTTGGATAAAACTGTCTGCTAAATGAATAAATGTAAAAACTGAAAGAATTCTGTAATTAGGAATTTCCATGTAATTTCACGTTTCTTAAGATTACGTTGAGTGTATAATTTAAGAAGTGGACAGAGTATTCTCTTCATACTTTATTCTTGATGCGCGTGTGTTGACAACAAAACAGTGAGAACTGCTAGAATTGTGACTGACAGGTGGATTTAGTCAAGTGTTAGCTTGCGTTCTCACTAAGGCTTTCCCCAGTTCTTTTAAAAGAGTGCTGATATGCAGTGTAACCTTGATGGGCAAACATAATGATTGGGGTCATAGGTCAAGGGTCCCTGTGTAGGAATGGTCATTCCACAAGAAGTGGTGAGCCTTAAAACAAGCAGCTACTTCTGATACAAGGTAACACTGGACAACCCCTGACCCATACTTCCTGTCCCTGTGGAAAAAAATTGTTTGTAACACTACACTCTGCAAGCTTTTTTCTTATAAGTTAAGGTATTAAAACCAGAAGACATTCTGCAAGAGGTAAATGGATAGGTCTCCTGTTAAACTTTGTCAAATTTGACAGCCAGTTGGCCTCGGACCTCATGGATTCAACAGTGGAGTACAGTACAATATATTACAACTACCTCCAGCCCCTCTTTTGTCCTAAACCCTATCTCTAGGTCCAGCTTCTCTCCTATCCCAAATCCTAATACTAGGTCAGGCACCTCTCCTGTCCCAAACCCTAACATTAGCATCAGCCCATTTCATGTTTCTAACCCTAACCCTATCTCCAGCTCCTCTCTTTTCCCAAACATTAACTGCAGCTCCAGCCTCCCTCCTGTCCTGAATCCTGACACTAGCTGGAGGCCCTCTCCTGTCCTGACCCCTAACCAGGTGATCAGTGGAAAAATTTTGGCCCTTTTGCTCTGGCATGCTATGTAGTGTCTGGCTTTCAACCACAGATTCTAAAATCATGTACAGTCCTTCGTTAAAAGTACACAAATTGATGTACACAATGATAACACTCGCAACACGCATGGCCCTAATGCCACTAATGCCACTAATGCCACTCGTGCATAATTCACAAGATTTTTTGTCAGAAGCCAACCTGAACTCAAACTCCAAGTTGCATGAGGTCCCCAATGTCCTGTGGTCAAAGTGGGAATGATGTAGGTCTAATTTTGAATGCAGGACCAGTTCAAACCCCAATACTCCTAGTAAAGAAAATTTGCGATAAAGGCCAACCAACCAAATGGCATTATTTACAAGCAGTTAACAATGCAGTCCAACCATGGGCTCCAAATGTCCTAAACATGTACACTATTCTGTCTCAAGTCAAAAATGTGCAATGGTTTTTTTGTTATCGACTTAGTAAATGCATTTTTTAGTGTTCCAGTACACCCAGACAGTCAGTTTTGGTTCGCATTCTCTTTTGATGACAGAATGTGGACGTTTACTTGCCTGTGCCAAGGCTCTTGTGAGTCCCCAACCATTTTTAACGAGGCCCTCAGGAAAAGTTTGGTATCATTGAAACTCACTCCTGGCATAGCACTGTTGTAATATGTAGATGACCTCATGGTCTGCAGTCCTACAAAGGAACAATGTGAACATGACACTGAAGAACTTCTGAAACACTTGGCTTCACACGGTCATAAGGTCAGTCGTTCTAAATTGAAATTTGTTCGACAACAAGGAACATTTCTTGGTCATGTCATTACCGCCGATGTAAAATCTCTTTCTCCCAAAAGAGTAAAGGCAATACAAAACATACCTAAACCACAAACTAAAACGCAATTGTTGTCATTTCTTGACATGTGGTCATACTGCATACCCGTTGTGGACAAACGGGATGATTGCATGACATCTGTGTTGCTCCACGACCATGATGGCAGACAAAGGCCAGTTTCTTACTTCTCCACCAAACTTGACCCTGTGTCAGCAGGCTTACCAAGGTGTCAAGGTGGTAGCTGCAGCAGAAAAGGTATGGTGGCTTTGTGTAACATAGTTGGTTATGCTGACCTGAACCTGCTTGTGCTTCATGCTGTCTCCTTGATTCTCTTAGAACAGAAAATGTCACATCTTTTTTTGGTAGATGGTTGTGTTATAATACTGTGCTACGTGATATGCCTAACATCACTGTAAAGCATTGCACTGTCATTCATCCTGCAATCCTTCTCTCTCTCTTCCAGATGATAACAAAGACCACAACTGAGTGGCAGCCTTGGAGAAAGGGTGCTCTCCATGTCCTGTCCTGACCACTGACTAATTCCAGACCTTATTCTGTTAGTAGATGGCTCAGTGTCTAGAGACCCCCTCACTGGCAAAAACCACGTTAGGTTCACTGTGGTCTCTTATCATAATGTGTTCCTTGCTAGCTCTCTCCCCTCTCTCTTTTAAGCACATGCTGCTGAACTTGTTGCTCTTATAGACACCTGAAAAATAGCACATGGCAAAACTGTTACTATCTACACTGACTCTTGTTATACTTTTGGTGCCCTTTGGAAACACAGGAATTTCCTGAAATCTGATGGTAGACCTACTCATCACCATGACAAGGTTGCAGCATTACTAGAACCTATTTTACTGCATGAAACTATTGCTGTTTGTAAATGTCAAGTAATTACTAAATCAGGGGCAATCATGGTCCTGGAGGGCTGCAGTGGGTGCAGGTTTTTGCTTCAGTCAATTTCTGCTTTTAATTGAACCTTAATGTCAATTAAACGTTATTGACGTTTTTTGTATCATTAGTGGGTCAATCCAGAAATTCTCACCAAGATTTATTCGTTTTAATTAAGAGTTTTAAAGGCATGACATAGACTTACTGATATTGCTACTTAATGTTTAACAGTTACAAAACATTTTAATCCATTTCTTGTGAATAATTATTAAGTTACTGCTCCCGATTAAGCATTCTTTGTCATTGGCACCTTTTACTTTTCTTCTGTGTAACTTATTTTGTACATAAATGAAGACACTCAAGCACAAAGAGATGCAGATGATCAAGAAGAATGAAGATACATAATTATGTAATTGATATCAAATTAAATTAATAATCCATTAAATTGAATGAACTGGCTGAAACAAAAACCTGCACCCATTGCGGCCCTCCAGGACCGTGATTGCCCACCCCTATACTAAACACAAAGACTTTATTTCAGCAGTGAATGCTCATACAGATGCGTCTGCCAAGGCTGTGGCCTTACAGGGAGTATCTCTCTCTCTCTCTCTCTGTCACACACACACACACACACACACACACACCCTAGTTTCACTTCCCCAGTCTGCTCCACTATCTGTTTCAGATATGCAAAGTTGTCACTGTGGACAAAAAGCGTCTGTGGCGCCAGGCAGGCTGTTCTTGCTTTGACGGTGTGTGGAGGAGCACAGATGGCAAGCCCTGCTTACCTAAACATTTATTTCCCCATTTTGCTACATTGACACATGGGTTAGACCATGTGTCAAAAGGGGGAATATTCAGTTTGATTCAACAAAATTGGTTTACAAAATGCTTTACAATACGCACTCAGAAATATCGCCAGACACACGTCATCTGTGCATCACACAATGTGGAGAAGGGCATCTCACTGCCACAAGCAGCCCACCCACCACAAGCAAGGCCGTTTGAACGGTCCGTACCAAGTTCTCCTCACTTGCTCACCACCCACACCACTATGAAGGTGGCTAAAAGGGCAACCTGAATCCATGCGAGCCACTGCAAGGTTTGTCCCAACACCACAGCCAGTTCCTAGTACAACAACAACAACAACAACAACAACAGGAAAACTGTTTGCTGTTGTTAGTTGCTGGAATAGCTTTAACAATCTTGCTATCATCAAGGCCCAGAGCTGGCATAGCTAATAATCAGTCACTCGGCCATAATCATACAAGGCCCAAGAAAGATGTAATTAGCTGAACTTGGTGCTAATCAAGCTTCATCCAGGGCCCCCTTACTTCCCAAAACACATCCTGTGGTCACGCTATGTATAAAACACGGCTTGATCATTGACAGCAGATAATTGCGTGGTATGCACAAAAGGGAGGAATGACCTTGTTATGTGGCCCATTCCTTTCAGGTCAGAAAACTGCATTGGATGGCACAGCACTAACAAAACAGGGGGAAGCATGTGCCAGTTTTGGTGTTTGATGTTAAGGGGCGGTTCTGGTTGTGCGACTGACTCTGAAATTTAACCTTTACTTCAGTTCCTGTCCTGTTCCAAACCCTCAACCTAGCTACTGTCTCTTTCCTGTTTTAAACTGTACCCCAGGCTGGACCCTTTCCTGACCCCCCTCATATCCTAAACTCCATCTTTTGTTGGAGCTCCTCTCCTTTCCCAAACCCTAAACCTATCTGTAGACTTTCACCTGTTCCAGACCCCAACCCAGCTCCAGACCCCCTATTCTCTCCCAAATTCTAACTCTAGCTGGAGCCCCTTTCCTGTCCCAAATCCTAAACTTGGCTTGAGCCACTCCCCTGTCCCAAACGTTAACCCCATCTTCAGAATCCCTCCTGTCCCACACCCTAACCTTAGCTAGAGCCACTCTATTGTCCCAAATCCTAACCCTAGCCCCAGGCCATCTCTTGTACCTTTCCCTAACCCTTACTCCAGCTCCTGTTCTGTCCTGTCCCAAACTCTCCACTAAGCTCCAACCTCCTTTCTGTCCCAAACCTTTCTGGAACCCCTCTCCTGTCCTGACCCTTATCACTAGCTCCAGCCTCCCTCATTTTCTGAACTGTAACTCTAACCCTATCTGGAACCCCTTTCTTCTCCTGAGCCCTAACTCCACCTCATGCCCTTCTCCTATCCCGCACTCTATCCTTAGCTGGAGCCACTCTTCTGTCCCAAACCCTAACTGTAGGTCCAGTTCCTTTTCATTCCCAAAACCCTAACCTTAGGTCCAGCCTTCCTTTTTTCCCAAACTCTAACTGTTCCTCCAGTGTCTCTCCTGTCCTGATTGCTAACCCTCATTCCATTGTCTCTCATGTCCAGGCTAGACAGACAACTCTCAGGTCACAATGAGGATTTAATTTAGTTAGTTTTTTTTTATATAAATAAATATGAAAAAAGTTACCATTTTGTAAATAGAACAGGGAAAAAATATTAAAGCTAAAACACTTTATTTTATGGTGCTTGTTAACAGTCAATCAACATGCGATCCAGCCAGTCCTTCTACTACAGTGGAAAGGCAAACACAACACAATACAACACAGAGTAATCACTGTCATTATTTTAATTACAACTAATAAAATTTAATTAATGTTAGTGCTCATGCTTATTCCTCGTTCTTGGTATTGGACACAACTCTTTTCCTTCTACTAAAATCTTCTGGAAAAACAATATCAGGGGATGCAGACCTTTAAAATCAGAACTTGCTCACACCCTCAACAGATATACAAACATGACTAATGGGCAGATTTATCAGAGAACATTCAGATAATGTACTCAATCCTAGTTTACCAAACCATCATCTGAGCACAGCTATCAGCTGTGAGTGTTAGTTTACTCCTCAGCCTAGATATTAAGCAATCTCTATCAGGTCAAGAACTGGGGATAAGAAAACTGCAGATAACAGTGAAACGTATCATTGAGCTTTTGAGCCTGAAACAGATTACAAGTGTTCCTACACACACACACACACACACACACACACACACACACACACACACGCACGCATGCATGAGCACATTCACAGCTGTGCCGATGTACAAAGCAAGTTTAACATGCGGCTGTGTGTTTGTGTGTGTATGTGTGTGTGTGTGTGCACGTGCATGCATCTGCACCCACATTCCCATCCTGTGTCAAGCTGTCAGAAAGAAAGTGCTCATTTTTTTGTTATTGTGGAAGCAAACAGCGCTGACTGACCTTTGTGCTGTGGAGAGCACCTGATTATCTTGGTTAAACAGGCAGATGATGATGAGAGCTAACTTTGTCATGACACTCACAGAATGTGGCTTAATCTCATGTTTCCAAGGCCTGATCAGATATGTGCCTTTTGTCACTGCATATTTAACTAAGTCAACCAACAACCAAAAAAGCGATGGACCAGGCCAAAACTTGAATGTCAAGAGGAGAGGCAACTAAAAAGTCACAAAAAAGAAAAACCAAAAACTAGAAGGTTGCCTTAATGCATGCCCTACCAATACTTAAATCATCATTCCCCGGCCCACGATGATGAATGGGTGACATTTGTCATGTCTCAGATGCTTCACACCATCTGGTGTCATTTTCTATTTCTGATGGACACAAGCTGTAAAAACATACTGCTGATGTCTGTACCAGCTCTTGGTTGAGGGGGTTGTTGCATTTTCCTCAGAACTGAGCTTCTACCTCAGCCCTTCCCCCCACTTATGGGGCAGAACAACCCCCCCATCCCCTTGCAGTGACCATTCCTGACTTCATTCTTGTTCATGCCTGTCTGATGTACATTATACCAGTTCATCTTTTAGAAAAGATCTGCTGTGTTGTCATGGCATAAGGTCCCCCTAACACACAACAGCTCTAATATCAAATATCTCTGGAGACTGCTGACACCAGTCTTGGGTAGCCTGCTCTGAGATACCTGCTTTCCTCCTCATAATATTAATACTGGGCTGTGTTGAACACAAATATTCGCTGTGGTGACTCTAGTTTTGCTGCTTTCATAGTTGTAGCATCTTATGTAACCGTTCTTTCTCCTGGGTGCCTTCCTTCTTATGTTGTCCTCACATGGTCAGTGGTTCTGAGAAAAACTGAAGGGTGTGCCGGTCCAGTTTAGTTCCCAGTGAGGACGTCTGATGAGTGGCCTCACAGTTTAAGTATGTGACCTCAGTTCCCAACTTCAACACCATTTCAGCAACGACACAGCAAGATCAAGAAAGAGATATTTGTCTCAAACCTTCCAAATAGCAGGAAGGATTTAAGCAGGAATATTCAATATTTTCACAGGATGTCAGGGATGGTATGATATCCAGCTGATTCGATGAAAACAATTTAATTAAATGACAGGGAAATGATAACTAAAACTAACTTAATCTGAAGATCACAGCAAATACAACATTGAGTTAAGAGCAGCAGAGCCCATGGAACTGCCTTGGATCAGTGTGGGAGAAGACCATCATAGGACTGTGGTAGTGTCAAAATGATGATGGCCATCACAAGAGGCTGTCCAAGGATGTGGCAAATTAAAACTGACACAGATAAGCCACCAGACACTTTACATAAGTTGGAGGAGAAAGTACCCTGCCCCTTGTTCTCCTTTCTGATCCTAACCACCATAGTCACTTATCCAGTATAGTCTATGGAAGACGAAGATAAGGCCTAGACACTTTTCTAAGCAGGAGGTGCCATCAAGTGTATCCTGAGTCCCATAGGATTGCACAATTACTAGGTCACAAATATCTTCAACTGGTTATTTGTTATGTAGACTGTGGCTATTCTCAGAGGTTATAAAACTGACAAGCACAGGTAAGGCCAATGGTTTCTTCAAGGGACAACAGATCATATGCAGGTCCACTCTGTCCTGAGTTTTCATATGTCTGTATTACAATGTAATGCCCCAAAAGTCAGTAAGCAATTTCCCCTATGACTTGGAGAAGTCATATGATGGTGCTGCTTTGAGCACACTCAAGAAGGCTGGCAGGATTCAGAAGATACAAATATTGATCTGCTCACCAGAGCCAGGGGGCTTTGTGGATGGACCCTAGTGGCTCTTTTCAGAGCAATGAGATTCTGAACAAAAGAATCTCACAGAGTTTGGCAGGCTAGATTATCACATCAGGTCTTTCTATTTTGTTGAAGGTGAAGAACAGACTGCTAATACGTCTAATGTGAGTACTAAAGTACAGTCTGCATAGGTTTGAAGATCTTGCTTTGTTCAACCCACCCATGTGTTTCACATAATGTTGGTCTGCTCCCAGAGCCTGGTGAAGGCACAGGAAATGCCCGCAGCCATTGATTGGCTCTCATTTATGATAATGAGGTGGTATCCTTTCTATTAACTTCCACACTAACAGGCCCTGATGGCCATCACTGATAGAAAAACAAGAAACAGAACTGCAAGAAAAATAGACTCAAAGACTTTTTCTGCTTTGGCCAAAATTTTTAGATAAGCCTGGACAATTATTGTTGAGTTTATATTTTTCAAAATGTCACTTATCATTAAGCCTTTACATATAAATACATGTGGTGATGTAGGTATCTGTCCCAAAAAAAGCAGCCATTCAATTCTTGCTAAAACAGATTTTCTGTAAAAGAAGGAACTGGGCTAATATCTGATGCTTTCTAATTACATGTGAGAATTAACACAATTGTCATGTGACCAGTTTCATCAGCTGCTAGGTACAAAATCTCAAACAGAGAAAGAGTGAAATAAAAACACTAGCATTATGAGTGGAGGGGAGAAGGCCAGATAAGAACAGAAAAGGGGCATAATAGCAGTGCCAAGTGAGTACTGGAAAAAATATAAAGAAATCAGAGAAGGTCATAAACCTGATAGATCTATGGGCAATGGATGGGGTTAATCAATGCAGG
Source organism: Chitala chitala (assembly GCA_025773905.1). Classification (NCBI taxonomy): domain Eukaryota; kingdom Metazoa; phylum Chordata; class Actinopteri; order Osteoglossiformes; family Notopteridae; genus Chitala; species Chitala chitala. The sequence goes on from JABJVR010042420.1 coordinate 18,034, forward strand.
CCAAAATAGAAATTGCAGAAGCTGAGAGTCATTAAAAACACCTCAGTGAGAGACTCAGTCTGTAAACATGCTGGTGCCAGACTACTGACTCAACTCCAGCCACAGGAATCAGTTCAAATACTCATCACCTCTTGTCACAAGCAATCGCAAGTTAAAATGGCAAACGATGTGGGTTTATGTGGCAAAACCATCAGCGCAGTTTTGTAAAATGGCAACTCTGTCCTTGGATGTTTTGATTAACTGGCGGTCACCCATAAAGAAACAGTTCCATTAGCCGATAAAGCCTTTTTAACAGCCAATTGTGTTTCTACAGAAGTGTACACAGTTTGGCTCCAGTTCAAAATGTACATTAATTAAGTACCTAGCAATTTTAGTAAACTTATCGACAGTTTGTAGCAGCTGAGCAAGAGCTGAGGACTCACTGTACGCTGCACGAAACACAGATGCCTCTGTCTTCCACATGTGCTGTATACATTTTGCATTTTGTCAGGAAGCAAAGTGGACTTGTTTTGTCATCATTCATAACATGAGCCATATCATAGCTTATGGTGTCATGACACAAGTGAGCAATTTAAAAACATAGAGGTAGACTTGTTACTTGAAAGTGGCCACTTGAAGTTACAAGATGATCTCCCCTCTAACACAATTTTGCTAGTAACTTCTTGTTCCCAGCCTCAATTAAAACAAGAAGTTGCTAGCATTCCAGTTAAAAAATGGAGGTATCATTGGAAAGCCCAGGATGTCCTTTACGCAGTACACCAGGAACTCAAAGTACTGCTCCAGTCAGTAAAAGCTGAGAAGCAAAAACACAATATCCACTATAGTGGACAAAAATGCACAGGTCAGGTCACAGGAGGATAAAAATATGAATTAAAGTACTTTGGCAACACTAATGCACAGCTTCTGCTCTTTGTATAAATTACAGTTTCTCTGTTTTGGTAACTTGGCTGCATGGTGATTTAAGTTTATGGCTTTGTGCTCTGGATTCAGCACTAATGGTAAAGCTGACCTTGCACGAATGACCTTATCTCTTCCTTTTAAGGTTTTGTGTATTTGATTGTGGGTCTCTGGCAAGGCCTTATCCTTCATGATTGCACTCCCTTTTCTCCCAGCTTACACTAATTCCCCACATTTATTCCATTTTAGAAATGTGATGGCCCTAATCGACTCCATTAACCACAGGTATATTTCTCTGACTACATCTCAAAACAGCAGAAGACCACACTTTCTCAACAATCCTTAATTCCAGTCCCCTCATCCTTCTGGAACGATGAAAAACAGAGCCACCAACTTCCACCCCCCATCCCCCAAGTCATGCCCACTGGGCCCCCCTCCGGTTTATGGCCCCCGGGTGTGAGATTACGGCCTGCCTTTCTACCCTTTTCCCAGGCTTACTGCTGTGGGGTATTACCTCAGTTGTTTTCATCTGCAGCCAAACATGGAGACAACTCCAGCCAGAACAGCCCCTCAGAGAGGACCATGAGGAATAATGACTGAAGACAATGCAGGAATCACAGATAGATGAAACAAGTACTGAAATGAAGAGTGGCTTTGCTTTATTTCAAATACCTACTACTGCATCCGTCTACTGAGAATGGACAAAACATTTCTCTGGCTGGTTAAGGCTTGCTCTGTGAGTCCAAAGTGTGATTTCAAGACAAGCTTTGTGTATGACCTCAACGACAAGCTAGATGAGTAGCAGTGGCAGTTTAGGCTTGTCTGATAAATATATGAAAGTGCAGAAAAAACAAGGCAATACTACACACTGAACTGACCCACTACATGACAACATAAGGATTACAATGCTATTCTAGAGATCAGGCAGTATGTTCATTAGTGACAGAGGGGACAGAAGAGCAGAAAGGAGATAATAGGAGATGAGATGAGAGTAGAGGCTGGAAGAATGAAGACAGAAGTTCAGATAAACTGAGAGGAGCAGAAGGATATGGGAAGAGAAAAGGAGCAGAATAAACCAGCCAGGACAGAGGTGAGAAGAACCACAAAAATAAGAAAAAAAGCACTACCAGACTGAAAGAAAATCAGAAATGTAAATATTCTTACTCAATAATCGAACACTAAAACATAAACTACAAAGGACTGAGAAAAGCAACAACACTTCTTATTTAAGAAGCTCCTGTAGGTGTCAAGTTTATCTAAAGTTCACTGTCCTGTTTGTCTCTTCCTCTGCCTGCCTCATCTAGTGCCTTCTGGTGGCCATTTGTTAAGTGTATTGAAATCTGAATGGGACAATGGAAAGATGAGTGGTTTAGCAGTTAACCACTCGCTCCTAATGTGCTTGTACTTTCGCCTTCTGACAGTACTCCTGGTGATAACTTAATGGAAAACAAATTCTGTAACATATATCAGTTTTTAACTTCATGCACATCAGTATGCTGGGAATTGGGGGGGGTCAGCCGTGGAGGAGACGGCTGAGAGGTCGCCCCCACTCTCTTTTGAAAAACAAATATGATGAGCTGTGAGATGAGCTGAGGAAAAGGCTAATGTGAGATCACAAATGTACTCAGTGTGTAGTCTGAGTAAGATCACTGAATAAGAACAGCGTGAGCACTGTGATTGGTCAAGACAGCTAAATAAGAACAGATTTGGCTAGTGATGATGACTATTTTGACTGTGTGGGAGTGGTAAAGAAACTGGTTAAATGGGTCTTGTCAAGGTTAGTGTGCCAGGCATGCTAAGTCATATGTCGTATGGAATCTTATATTCCATATTTAAGTCATATGGAATATAGAAGAGACATAAATCATATATGGAATATAACTATTTTGTGGCCTGAGATGGTTGTGACCTGTTATCTGCTACATAGCAAATTCACACTTGGCAGTTGTGTAACACCCTCAGAGTTGTTGTTTACTACTCAAACAACAAAGATAAGCAGCTGTGCATTGCTGTTAATGTACTCCTCCGGTGTGGCTGCAGGAGTCATCTGCCGGTTCATTTACCTGATCACAAACAGTATTTGTGGATAAACTATCATTACTGAACAATCTGGTTTTCTTGGTGAAAAAAAAAGTAAAAAAAAAAAAATAAATAATAATAATAAATTTGCTACGTACTGTTATAATTCCAGAAAAGTAATCTGCACTGAAAGCATATTGGCCGAAGCACTTAATAGAATTCAGATGTGATAATGTTGTGGGCTGGTACTTTGAGACCCCTACCTTAGATACACACTGTACAGAAAGCAGTGTGACACTACAACAATTATTAAAATAGAACTCATATAATTATTGTGTATTAATTGTAAGTAATGGTGCACACGTTTTTGTTATAGTTCCAGTGCATTGTTAAGTAATTAAGTAAGCCTGCAGGTAGACCTACATGGTTTAATGAACGCTATGTTAAACTCACATGGCAGTGAGTGAATGAACAACTGGTGTTTATAACCTAAGCTGATTTCTCAGGTCTCGTTAGCGATGCCGTTCCCTTGAAGACGCATTACAAAAAGACGTCCTCCTGAGAATTCAGGACCGTCTTAGATGTGCTTCCAGACTTGGCTGTAACCCGAGCCGAGTAGTAAATGCTGCGTGATAAATCTTTATCTTCCTGTCAACGACTGATGCAAGGGTATAGAAGGAGCAAGCAGAGAATTTATGACCCAATTTTCCTCAGAGATTTACCATTACACCGAGAACAGCAACAAATCCTTGTTAGTTAAAACGTAAAAAGGTTAGTTAACGCTCCGGCGACGTTTTTGGTACCTTGTCAGTTGGAAACACGTGTACGTTGAAACAGCGTTATTAACTCATAAATACAAATCACAAGATTGTCGTCCAAGCGTACCCACAGCGCATATATTTTCAAATCTGTGTTTGACACCATTCGTTGCCCGAAGGTGACATGCGATTACTGAGAACTCATCAGATACAATAATCAGAAAATCACATTAATTAATTGGTATCAAAATTCGCAAGAAAAAACGTTTTAGTTTGGGATTCAATTAATTAATTTTTTTTATAATTAATAGATTTTTTTTAATTTTTGGTTTCAACAGAATTGTTAATAAACCAAAAACATTCTAAAAAAAAAAGTTTTATAGGAACCTACTTATAAAAACGGTATTGTTGAGGTTTAAGATGTCACCTGCCGCAGGAAGGGATTAGCAAGGAGATTGTTGACATAAGTATTAATAATAATAATAATAATAATAATAAAGTCTCTTTATTTATTAACAATGAGACAATGAAGTACAAGATGGCAAATGAAAATGTTCAAACAACACATGCCAGGGGGTTGTAGACTCTAATGCAGTTTAAATTATATTTATATAAATATTATTAGGTTATATTTATAAAATACTTACGGTCTTTTTAGCGTCTTTGTTCTTCGTGTTTTTAGTTGTGGTGCCATATTGCTTAAACTCAACAATAAAATGATGAAAGGAGGGTTTGGAGTCAGTCCATTTTGATTTTTGGGTGTGGAATTTCACTGGGATTATCATCAACTGAGTGATGTAAGAGACATTCGCATTCATTGTGTTGTAGCATTACATCAAATATACCAATTTGTACATTAGTTTTACAGTTACTTGTAATAAGTTTGCATGTCTACCCAAAATATGTTAAAATATACACAGTGAAACACAAATGAGAAATTGATTCTTTGTGTAACTTGCAGAAGGCACAAGAGTAATTAATGTTAATCTTAAAAATTTCCAGTGCTTCTTTTGCTGTGTAGATATGATGTAAAACCTTAAAGCCCACTTGTTTGACTTTGTTACTAATGCAGTATTTATACTGAATACAGCAAGCTTTTTCCCAGTGTATATCACCCATAATGGAAGACCAGAAATGTAGCTGCAGGAAATGTTGAGTCGTTCCATGTACATCTAATGTGTCTGTTAGTGCATAGTTTATTTCGAATATCAATACCACCAATTGAAATATGTGAGAATCTCATATTATAAGCTTCTGTGTAATTAGAGCACCTTAGTAACTGAAGAGATCCAGTGGTAATTGCATCAATGACAATAGCATATTCCTTTGGTGTGACTGGTATACCGAACTTTTGAAAAAGTTTTATGACAGCAGCATACCATCTTTGTTTAGCACTTGGCTTACCAGCAAAATTCCACTGTCGAACCGTGAGTGATAAAACAGTGATTTGTTTTTATATCCTAAATGCCAGGCTAACAGTGTTTGCCTGTGGAAGTTGACTAATTTAATTGGGATTTTATCCATAGAATAATTGAATTTTAATTAAAATTCAATGCCACCCATAAGATTGAATAAGAATGTGGGGAAACAGTACAAATACACTTACCAGGTGTATTCAGCAACTCTACTTCTGGTTCACCAGTGACTCTCAGAAAAGCCTGGGTGACAACTGAGAAAGGTTGGTGATGCTGGAGAGACAGCTGACCTGTAGGAAAGACTGGCAGGGGCATACCAGGCTAGCAACCTAATGTGCAGCACTCGCAAGAGTGCAACCACTCAACCACTCAAGCTACCCCCAGAGTCTTCTGAGAGGGGGGGAGGATGAGAGACTCGTTAGGACGGCCACATTGGTAACGACAGGAAATTGAGAAGAAATTTTAGGCAAACAACATTAACTGGAGTGGATCTTACAACTAGATGCCATCGCGGCAAAGTCTGCAAAAACATCAGAGGGCTCAAGATACATGAGAGCAATTCCAGGTGTGCAACATCTGCAACTCAAGCACAGATTCAGTGTCCGGTGAGACGAAGGAGAACTCCAGCCAGGAAACACACCACAGCGCTGAGGATCTCTACGCACCTGAGTCGCCCTAGTACCAGCGACTAGACCAAGCAGTCCCCTCTCCAGTTCCCCCAATCCATTCATCGAGGAAAGAGAGGATCAAATGGCCAGCAGCAGTGAATAACATCACGTGGGCACAGTTTGATGATGACCTACACAGTCCTGGAAACTGCTTTATCAGGTCCAGTCCACAGGAAAATTGGCTCATAACTATCACAACAATCTTGCCAAAGAATGGTTTGGCTCCAGTGACCAGAGAAGGAAATCATAACTACCCTAGCACCCAAACAGAAGTGAAAGGAAGATGCATCAGCTCAGGAAGGAAATAAAAGCACTCAACAAATTGTATAAGACAAGCTCACCATCTGAGAAGGAAGGTATAAAGGATTTAACATCGAAGCTGTGAGAACAGCTGTGTAGGTTTCGGAGAGCACAACACCAGCGACAACAGAGGAAAAAGAAAGAGAAAAGACAGTCACAGTTTATCAAAGACCCATATGGGTTTACAAAGACTCTTCTTGGCCAGCCCAAATCTGGCACACTAACCAGTATGAGGCCAGAAATTTAGGAAGTCTTGTGAGAAATGCATAGCAATCCCAGGAGAGGCCAAGGCCTTGGCATTAACTAGAACATTCGGCAACCTGAGAAACCATCAGTTGAACTGAATGTAAAGCAGCCAACTTGGCACGAGATCCAGGACATTATCTGGAAAGCCAAAGCCCCAGGCCCAAGTGGTATACCATCTAAGTTATACAAGAACTGTCCAAAACATCTACGGAAGTTGTGGAAGATTTTGAGGAAAATCTGGGCCAAAGGTACAATTCCGTCAAGATAAAGGCAGAAGGTTGTTTTGTCCCAAAAGAAGAGAGTTCCACCACAATCACTCAGTTCAGGACAATCTCCCTGCTGAATGTGGAGAGCAAGATCTTCTTCTCGGTACTTGCAAGAAGGTTGACTACTTATTTGTTACAGAACCAGTACATAGACACATCCATCCAGAAAGGTGGGGTCCCAGGCTTTTCGGGGTGTATAGAGCATACATCAATGTTCAGCCAGTTAATTTGAGAGGCCAAACAGAGGGAAGGTGACCTAACAGTTGTCTGGTTAGATTTAGTGAATGCTTATGGCTCCATCCCTCATGACCTCATCCAACTTGGACTTGAGCATTATCACATTCCAGCATCTATCCAAGCACTGATTGCCAGTTACTTAGGAAGATTTCTCTCAGATTTACAACAGCCAAATTTACAACAAGCTGGCAGGACCTCCAGAAGGGAATTCCAACTGGGTGTACCATCTCCCCAATCCTCTTTATCATGGGCATGAACCTTCTAATAACAGCAGCAGAAGGTATAACCCGTGGTCCTGTACTGGAGTCAGGCGTCCCCCAGCTGGTAGTGCAGGGCTTCATGGATGACCTGAAAATAACAACAGTGTCGCATGTCCAGGCAAGATGGGTGTTGGATATCCTAGGAGACATAGCCACATGGGCAAGACTGTATTTCAAGGCAAGGAAGTCCAGGATGCTGTTGATCAAGAAAGTTACTAGCATGTATGGCCTCAAAGTCCAAGGTCAGGTCATTCCATCCATCGAGGACAGCCCAATAAAGTACTTGGAAAAAAGGTACAAAGCATCACTGAATGATGGAGCCAATGTTGTAGAGGCAGTAAAGCAAACCAAGGATTGGCTGAAGAAGATCGACATATCCAAACTGCCGGGCAAATTTAAAACATGGTTGTACAACATGGTCTTCTGCTCAGGCTCCTTTGGTTCCTGACAGTCTATGAGTTTTCCATGACAGCTGTGGAAGGTACTGAGAGGAAGACCAACAGTATCTGCTGAGATGGTTGGGGATTCCCCCAAGTTTCTTTTTGGTGGGCCTTTATATCTGTTCTGGACAGCTACAACTCCCTCTGTCATCAATTGTGGAAGAATACAAGATAGCAAAGTGTCGGGTGATGTTAAGCCTGAGAGACTCCAAAGATGACCGGGTAAGGCAAGCAAACAAGGTCTGGCCACAAGTGGGCAGCTAAAGTAGCTATTGAGCAGGCAGAAAGTTTCTTAAAGCTACGTGACATTGTGGGTAATTTCTGGGGCTGGTACACTTTTAAAAGTTCAGTGAAGGTGGAAAGGTTAAGCGCAACATGGTCCAGGTGGAGATTCGTGCACAGGAGGAGGAGAAGCGTTGGTCCAGAGCAGTGGAACAAGCTTCCCAAGGTGCCTGGACAACATGGGATTTGCCTAAGTGGAAGATTACATTCTCAGAGCTGTGGAGACTGGGACCATACCGTATATCTTTCCTGCTATGCTCTGTGTACGATACTCTCCCTCACCAGCACATCTGCAGAAATGGGGGTTGAGGGAGGACCCCAAGTGTAAGTTATGTGGTCAAAAAGGGACATTGGCTCACATATTGACTGGGTTTAAAACAGCTCTGACCCAATGTTGATATAGATGGTGCCATGACAAGGTGCTCCTGTCCCTCGCTGACTCAATAGAGTGGGAGAGGTGCAAGAAGAGGCAATGTGGTATAGTTGGGAAGAAGCTGATCACCTTCATTAAGGAGGAGACAAGATCATTCCAGCCCAGGAAAATAGCTAAGCCAAATTTACTACAAGCTGCCAACTCCTGGGAGATGATGGTCAACATGGGGAAACTGAAGTTCCTGGTAGTGGTCCACACAGCTCTTTGCCAAGATATTGTATTGTGGTCAGTTGAAGACCGTAGGATCATTATCATTGAGTTAACTGTGCCATGGGAGGAGGGCTGTGAGGAGGCAAATGAGAGGAAAGCCTCGAAATTCCAGCCTTTGATCCAGGAGTGTAAAGACAAAGGGTGGCAGGCATGGCTGTTCCCAGTGGAGGTTGGGTGTAGAGGTTTCCCCGTCAAATCAACATAGCAGATGTTATCAGCTCTGGGCATGGATGAAAGGAGCAAGAAACAAGCCGCTCGAAGGATGGGGGAGGAGGCAGAAAGAGCCTCATGCTGGATTTGGGGCAAATAAGAGGAGGAAAGCTGGAAACCAGGAGCAGATGGGCAGTGATCTGGCCATCACTGCCGACCCACCAACTGGAGAGTGTTGTGGTTAAGAGTTGAAACACTCTATGATGGTTGGATACCACCTGATGACATCTGCTCCTGGCTGAAAGCTACAGTTACTTAATGAGGTAAGTTTATCCATATTCATCTTTAGACCAGATAAATTAGTGAATTCATTGATACATGAAACTACTGTTGGCACTTTGTATTTGTCTTTCAGAAAAACTGCTGTGTCATCTGCCAGCTGGGATAATTAGAATTCTTTTCCTACAGCATTTATTCCTAAGAATGATTATTTCTTAATATGAGATGCCAGAGTTTGTGTAACTAGCAAAAATTAAAATGGGGATACTGGACAGCCTTGTCTAATACCACAATGAATATTGAATCTTGCAGAGGTTCCGGATGTTAATTGTACAGACCGGGAGCAGCCATTGTATAATGTCTGCTTTGCATTTCTAAAACATTTTCCAAAGCCAAAGAAATTAATAGCTTTAAAGATAAAGTCACACAAGTATAGTGCGTCACTGCTCAGTGACATGCCACACTGCTAAGTAACTGAAATCTTGTTACAACAGTGACAGATTGCTTCAATAGTGCTGACTTTATTTGACTCCGCATTATCTGTGTGAACTCCTCCTGACATGAAATACAAGTTGGGTTGGAGGTCAGGCTAAAATTGGAATATAGTTTTGCCAGCTTCAGGCAGAGAAAAAAACCCCCAAACCCAGGGTTTTAAAACTGATATCAACAACTTGCTAGTTTTAAGTGTTTTGATTTCCCTGTCCTTCGACTGTTGACAGATCCATTGTGTTTGTCAGTGCACCATCACTAATATCTGTATGTAACATTAGATGGCTACTTGGAACCTGTAACAGCCATAGCAATATTTCAGTAGTCAGTGTGGTAATATCCTGTCATAATTTCAGTAAGCGTGTGTACCTTTTACTAACTCATATGAACACAAGCAAACACACATGAATGTCTGTGTCAATATCACTAGCTTTTGATAAAACTGCATATATGATTCGTAACTTTGCTGTAAGTAAACTCCAGAAGAGATGATAACAGAAGTGAGCTAAGGTGTTCTCAATTTCAGTTTCTTCCAGAAAGCAGATAATGTCCCCACCACATCTGGTTTTCTTCGGAATGCTTTCTGCTTTCTCAAGAAACTGATACACATGTAAAATAGGTCCTCCAAACCCATATGGTCTCTCTCTCATACACAGACACACACACACACACACACACACACACATCTGTGTGAAAATTTCAAGCCACTCGTCTCTGGATTAAATGTTGCAATTGCAGGGCTTTGATGTAAGACTTTCTTCCTTCCCACTTGCTTCTCGCTCATCTCCCCCAGTCTCCCTCCTCCACAGAAATTACAAGGGTTGAAACTCCTTGTGTCCAGGTGTTTACACTTCACACATGGCTAGAAACCCTGACTATTGCCCATCCCATTGCATTTTTTCGTCCATTTATTTAAATGTCTTTCAGCTGAAAGAAGGAACACATAACTACCCTCACCACCCATATAAACGCCCTCAGATTCCTAAAGACACATTTCCTGCTTTGATCAATTATCAGCTTTCAATAATTTTTTACCATATGTGCAGTAGCAGTACTACTACTACTGCTAATAATAATAATAACAGTACTGGTCTCTACTAATGTAGAACCTTCTACAAATTCAGCATTTCTTGTGGTGTTTTGAGTGTAACATGTAAAGCATGATAAATATGCAGTGTTACCCGCGGATATCCGTAACTGTGGTAACCTTACAGTAGTAATCTGAGTACTGAGGTAAGGAATTGTTAAACTGCTCTGTACAATCCCTGCCTGGGGCCCCCCAGTATGGACACCATAGATTCTGTCCAGACATTTTCTAGCCTCTGTGCCTTTGTTTCTTGTCTTTTCTGCCTCTATACTTTGGCACAGAGGAGGTGTCGCTATGGATGTTGTTGCACTTTGTCAGCATACTTTTATCAACCACTTGAAAGTGTTGTCGAATGTCGTTTGTACGTGTGAGAGTCAGAAATACCCCTTTAACCGCAGCCTCTCCACAGAGGTGCACCATGCAGGAGAGGGTTCAGTGTTGTGCCACACCTTATGTGACTTCAGCATGCGTGTACCACCTCATGGTTCACCTGCTGAGCTGGATCAGGACAGTTTGTCCACCAGAGTTCTTGCACTGGTACAGTAAATGTGCTAATGGTTCCTTCTTATTCAGATTATTTCCCGTTTGATTGAGATTCAGATTTTATTGGTGTGGGGATAAAAGATGCAAATACATTCTTGTAAGCATGTATATGTCAAGAGGTGTGAGAACAACAGACACAAACACAAACACAATACAACACATCAAATTATTGCCATAGTGAAAAAATAGGTAGTTCAAAGGGAACTGCTAACGTACACAGACGAAGACATAACAGAACACAATACAAACACTAACAGAATATAACAAACACTAAAAATGGGGTAACCATTTCTTTCAACAAGGACTGAATATACCAGATTTATACACACAGTGCCCCTTATACCTGTGGTTGTTCCTTGCTTGTTATCACAGATCTCCTCCTGTTTATAATTTTAGGTGCATTTTGGCTAATAGGACAGGAAGAGGTCTTACAGTTTGAAACAAATGGAATGGTGGGCTGTTTGGTTTTTCTTGTGCTGTGATCCTACAGGACATTATCAGCATTAATGCCCTTCCTTGGCCTCTCAGAGAGTGGGGATGAAGTCCCTGCAGTGGACTGTACCCCTCCACCACCACATGCCCAGTCAAAGAGCCTGAAATGTGTCAGGAGCCTGGAAAGGGCAGGGTGGTCTATATGTGAGCAAAAACAGGCACACCACAAGCGCCTTCTAGATTTTGAAAACATTAGTCTTTTTTTTGTTCAAAGAATTTTTCAGCATAAACTCAAAAATGTCCTCTCTCCTCTTTTTCCCCCATCCATTGGTGTGTGTGCGCGCATGTGTGTAAGGGTTAGTACTAGTGGATGGACAGGGATAGAGGAACACGGAGGAAACTGCCTCATCCCAGAGTTAAGAAGATTTTGTGGGAAAATAAGAAGTCGTCACTTTGAACTGCACTTATGAAGGATGCAAAGACCATGAAGTAGTCATACTTAATAAGCTGCAATATGATTAGTGTCTGGCTGTGAAATATCACTTGCTTATCACCAACTAGCAGCTGACAAGAGAAATTTCAAGGGATCTTTTTATGTTTTTTTTTTTTTTTGCTGGGCTTGAGCACCAGGAGTGAAGTAAACTAAGATTCCTCCAGTGCCTCACATATCTGAACAATTTTCTTTCAATTCATACTCCTCCCCTGGTTTATTAGTTTCACTGTGAACAATGCTGGTCCTCACAATTCTGCTTCTTACAACAATTAAAAGAAGCTGCCCATTAACCTCATGTTTTTGTGCTTTGCATTTCTACCCCACTTCCCAGTGAAAAGTCATTTTAGTAACCAATAAAAAAATGTTAGCAATTAAAAAAACTGCATACATAAAATGGCAAATGGACAGTTTGATCTGTACAAACATTGATAGTGATTTGGGAAGTCACTGGCTGGTGTTTAGGAGGCAGATTTTACAGGGATTATGTGGAAGCCCATTCCTGAGTAAGTCACCTGTGTGTAACAACAAGCAGAGAAACCAGAATTCTAATATGCAAGAGAGTGTGTGATTCACCAGTGGAAGGCAGAAATGTACAGGGCTGGATCTAGTCATTTGGGAGCCCTAAGCAGAATCTGACTTGGGGGCACCCTCAAAAGCAGGTCATGAATATGTTGCCACTTATTTACACAGAATGCAGTATTGGAATGTTATTATACATTATGTGCAAATCTTGTACAAAGTTGCATTAAAAATAGTCAAAAGCTGTAGACAACCTCTCCTTATTCATTTAAATAAGAGCAAATTTAAAATTTTGATAGGCCTCATTAATTAATTAATATTCACCGGCAACATTTTATATTTTGAGTTCTTGTATTTGTAACTGGTAAGTAACCTTTTTTACAGAATAGGTTGCCAGATGTTTCTCCATCTCCCCATTTACCCAGGCTTGGAACTGACCTATAAAATGTGTTAACAAGTTTACATGACTCTATTAAAGATTGAAAAACAGATGAACAATTACACAACGTGTACAAGATGTGTGAATATCAGTGTTTGTAATAAAAAAACAAGCCACATATTGTCACATACCATCTCTGCCAAAAAGTGAGATCCCAAAAGATCAATGTGGTCGGGCACATTGGGTCAGCCTTTTGTGCTTGTTGAGGTAATCAAACATTTGACATTTAATGTATCAGATCATCTGATGATAAACTGGTGGTTAGCACTGTTGCCGCACACCTCCAGGCCTGGGGTTCAATTCCCGCCTTGGGTCTGTGTGCGTGGAGTTTGCTTGTTCTCCCTGTGCTTGGTGGG
>JABJVR010042441.1:0-31245 GCA_025773905.1 Chitala chitala
CGGGCGGTCGGCGTCGTTCCCGCTGGGGGGCGGGGCGCGGCGCCGGGCGCCGCCCCGCCCCCCCCCCCCCCAAAAAGTGTGAGTAGATGTGTTTCTCAGTGTTGGTTGAACCATTGTATGCTTCTTAGCAGCTTTCTGTAAAGATAAGAACTTTAAATGCAGAAATTCCCAATCGGCTTATGACCTGGCAGATAAGCACGCCAACAGGCGTTCCTAATGCAAAATGATTATCACACATTACATAGCAATCAGAAACCATGGTAACAAGAGAGATAAAACTCGTGCCCAGATTATGACTGACCGTAATCACAGTTTTATGAACATGTACCATGAAGCAAGAGATCAATCAAAATCACTTTGTGATTATGTACATTAATACATTGTTACTGCATAGAACTATGAGAGTTTGCACAACAACATGACTTTTCATTTAAATGCTTAATACAGGGGTGTCCAATCACGGTACTGGAGGGCTGCAGTGGGTGCATGTTTTTTCCAATCAGTTCGTTCATTTCAAATTAGACAGCGATCCCAAATAAATATCAATTACATCTTTCCTTCTCTGTATTGCCCTGATCATTTGCATATGTCAGCACTTAGTTGTCTTAATAATTTGAGCAAAAATAACAAAGAAGAAAGTTAAATGTGAATATCTTGTGCTTCCAGATATATAAATCACACATTACAAGGTCACTCTAACTGTCGATTCAGAGTGGAAATTGTCTGGATAATTTAGTATGGTGTTTTATTCAAACCAGGAATAATTCATCGCATTCAAATTGTAATAATAAATGAACAGCAGAAACAGGTGCCAATGACAAAGAATGTTTAATCAGGACCAGTGACTTAAGGACTTAAGTGATCATTAACAAAAAATCTGATTAAAAGATCAAATAATATCATAATTGTTAAAAAAAATTGGTAAGAAGCAGATCAGCAAGCCCTCAACATGATTTTAAAATTCTTTTTAAAATGAATAAAGCTTGTTCAGAATTTCTGGATTGATACAATTATATACAATTATACAAAAAAGTCAATAATGGTTAATTGATATTAAGGTTCAATTAACAGCAGAAATTGGCTGAAACAAAAACCTGCCCCCACTGCGACCCTCCAGGATCGTGATTGGACATCCCTGACTTCATGCAATCATACAAACCAGCCTAACATTTGATATGGCTAATTTTACAGTTGCTGTGACAAAGTTTGTCTATATAAATTGAGAGAATTTCAGTTATTACTTGTTATAGATGGTTGTCCTGAAAAGTTAACATTGCACTGTTTTAAGAGGCCTCTTACTGTATAAATACATCGTTTTAAAGGGCTGAATGGGGAAGTTTTCCAACATTGATTCACGCAGTCAATTAACTGGACATAGTGCCCCCTGGTGGACACCAGTATTTTCAAAGTGAACACCCATCCATTAAAACACAATCTTTCGATGTAACAGACAGGATCTAACCTGCGCACAAAATGTATTTCATATTATGACATTACATTAGAAATATTTCAAAATCACCAAAGACAAATCCTGGGAGTATCTGGTAAGTGTGGACCCATTATTTTGGCAAAACCTCTTTTTCTTTATATATGAAAAAATAGCTACCCTCCCTGATTTTATTTCAAATCATAAACACCAGTGAAAACGCAGTATATCGTAAGACAATCTTCTCAGTGCGAGTCTGCTGCAACTGCTCACGAAGGTAACCCTCCACCATTACATGCTCTTGTCATGTTTCATGGAGAAGCTCAGTCTTAAGACCTGCTGCACATTATCAGTTATCCTACTTCTGAACAGCTTTAGAAACATCAGACATCAGCCTGAACGTGAATAGTTCAAAAAACAGCGAGGACTTTCAGTCATCTACTGCAGGAATATCTGTCTGCAGAGGGCGCACGAGAATTAATATTAAAAGCTACTTTCAGCACGCGACGGTTCACTGACAACGGGCTGACTTGACAATAATCTTTGCGATAAGACACATGAAGTGGAGTTTCTTAGCTAACGCCGTTCGAAGACAACAGAAAAGACTCCATTTTCATCACAATGTTTGGGGGAGAAAATTGTATTTGGTTTTAATATTTACTGTTCTTAATAAGTAAAGGTTTTTCTTTCTCGTATTATATCAGTGTTGTTAAATTCAGTTCAGTTGTTTATAAAACTGCGCAAAGATTTCAAGTCATTTTAATTCAATGTTAGAGAAGACTGCTGAAATTAAAAAACTGACGTTATCAACAGAAAACTCATTCATGCTCTCAAGAAAATAGAATGTCATGCATGAATTTTTATACATTTTATAACATGAAATACACTTGACACTTTAATTTGGAAAAATCATTAGGCTTTTAACATTTCCAAAACTCTGGACGTGCAACTTTGCTCTGCTTTATTAAATTTTAAGTTGTGCTGTCAGTACTGAATATAAGTTTAGCTAAGGGGTTCTGCCATATCATTCAGCAATACACACAGATACAGACCCAAACAAACACACAAACATAAACACAGATTAAGACACACAGATGTACACACGTGCAGACATACAGACAAACACACACAGGGAGAGTCACACACACATATGGACAGACACAGCGGCATACACACAGATGTACACAAACAGAGACTCAGATACACACACACACACACACACACACACATTGTTTTCATCTGATTCTTGAAACAAAGTTCACATCTACAGTTTTTTAGTTGCTGTCCTACAGATATTATTTTGGTCAAAGGTAAAATTTGACACTAGTTAAATAGAAGGCTTTGGTCCAGCATAATGGGTCTAGCTGCAAGCTAGAATGGTTTATTCAAATTATTTTATTTACATTTTTATCATTATATAAAAAGTAGGAACTGAAACAGCTCAAAATGTTGTGATTGTGAAGTTGGTATACGAGCTTGCTGCTGTGTTATTCAAAATATGAAAGAGCTAATTAGCTTGGATCCAGCTACTGTTCACAAATAGGGCAAATTTAATTAGATGTGTCACTTAAAATCTGGATATTCCTGATAGGTCTTATTATTGAATGTAATAAAAATCCACATATGCTCCAATTATTTTACTTCATATGTTTAAACACATGAACTCAAAGCTGTCTGTCTCTTGAGTTATAACACTGGGTCCACAGTAAATGGTTTCTGTCTTTTGGTTTCTAACCAGTAGGACTACACCAGAGCTGCTCTCCATGCAGCAGCAGGATATAATACGCAGCGCAGAGTAGGAGATTGGTTTCCTCACTGTCACTAATCCAGAGAGACCACCAAGGCTAGCAAAAGCAAATGAATCTCTGAATGAAATGAACGGCTGTTATGACTTCAGGGATTAGTCCATGCGGTTTGTTTGTATGACATTCACTTTTCAGCTGGTTTCACCTGTCACTCGCCTTAGTGTGCTGCCTTGAAACATTTACCTGTTCACTAACAACATCCCAGCAGGGTGTCTTTTACATAAAAAAACTCACCAGAAAGAACATTACCTGTTTTCTTTTACCAAGGAATGTTTGATTCAATTTTCTGTTACCAAACAAGCAAAAAATGTGCCCATCCTTATCTTTGAGACATGAGCGCAGTGTCATAACTAACATGTCAAAGGAAGTTAACGTTAGCACCACTTTTGGGAGTCATGTGTCCATTTATCCACACAATTGCACTGCCTGGATAATAAATTACAGCCCAACCCCTGCTTAGAAAAGACGCATCAATACTGAAGCTACATACACAACAGCCTAACACACACTAACATAGCGAAAGGCCCCATTTTCTGTTTGCCATGACAACACCTGGCCACAACCCAGCAGTGGTGCTTTGAGGACATGACAATGAACTTATACTCTAAACGTTTGGGGCCAGATGGTGTGCAGATGCTGCTTATGCATTTTTATAAAAATTAAGATAATTTCTGAATGTGCATAAACATCAGTGCGTGTGCCTTTTTCGGGCCTATTGCTGCTCCTGGTTCCTTGGAATATCTAAGCATTTTGCTAATTAAGAGCCCAGCAGTCTCTGTTTTATTTGGGCCTCAGTTCCTACGCACTGGGAAGAGCGTTTTCTACTAACTGAGCATGAGGAATGGCATGAGCCTGACTCACGCACCGATTGGTGGATCTCGCCTGCACATCAGCCCTCTGCTAGTGCGTCCTTGCGTTGAGCTGATTGTACTCGTGTGAACCACAGCACGGGTTTCCTGTGCACACTACTTTGGCGGTGACTCCTCGGCACACGCAAAGCTCACGTTAAAGTAGTGCGGATGCTAATGCGTTTTATTAAGTAGATGCAAGTATGCCCGTTTTTAATTAAGGCCCATGGGGGCCCAAACACAGGATTACCATCAAAGTCTGCAAAACAAATGTATGAATAAATCACCATGGCAGCTGAGTGTCTGAGAACATCACTAATTGGGGATCAGGTTCCCTGTCCTCCATAAATCCACGGTATGAAAACTGTCCCCAGTCAATTTTTTTTTTTAATTACAAAAAACAAAGAATAACAAATATCCATGGATTTGGTGAAAAGGGAGGGGTGGGGTCTTCTTCATTTAGCCCTGGAAACGTGGCAGAGGTACATGAAAACCAGTTATAAGAAGCTAATTATGACAATTACTAATATATTTATTATAGTAAATATAGACTATACAACTTTGCAACACAGATATGGTCTGTTTTGACCATTAAAGCACCAGGAAACCCAAAAGAAAAACACTGAACAGGAAAACATTTATCATAAACAGAGGTCATACACCATAAACACACCTGTATGACAGGCGATGTAATCTACACCCATTAGCTTTCTTCACAGTTCTCATTGCGCACCGCTATTAGGCATCCTGAGAAATTAAGTACCGTTATTAATTTTACTTATATCTCAAAACAGTTCAGATGGCAGACATATTTATACAATTTAACGGCTTTAAGGCAAATTAAAAACATGGGCCTGCATCCATTGCTACAACAATGTAATTTAAAATTATATTAGCGCATTTTTATAGTCATTTTAGGATTTAAAAAAAAAAAAACGACAGTTTACACAAAGCTGCAAGGCGCTGAATAGACCTGAAGTGGATTTCCTATACAGCGGCTGTACTTAAACCACAGGGGCCGGGCATTTCAGGGGAAAGATCATTATTTATTCAGAATGATGTATTTTAGTGTCAGTCTAATTGGTACCAGGAGAAGCCAAGTACGCATAGCGGATTAGCGCCACGGTTTCGCACGAGCAAACCCGAGACACCTGGCGAATCATCTTTCCTGCTGATGCGTTTTACTTAAGCTTCACTCGCCATCTTGACATCCATCAGCGGCGCTGTCTTTGACTTCGGTAAATCAGATTTTACCGCATTCCCTGACTTAAAAAAAAAAAAAAAAAAAGTTTAAATAGCGTATTTTTCCTTTTTTGTGGTTCATGTTCTAATTTAAAGGACTAATACGATTTCAGAGAAGCTCTGCTGAGAAAACGAACCCGGTGTTGGTTTTCCTGTAATTTGAAGACATGGCCCTAGGCAGTACGCCCAAGATATCACCAAAGCCCCGAGATCCTGTTTAACAGTTCCATCATGCTGAATGAACAGCTTGTTTGTCTCATTCTAAGGATTCGATATCGTTGCAGCTGTCGGTGTTTAAATGTTCGCTTGTAAGTTTTGCAATTTAAAGGTTTTAAAGGTAAACGGTGTTACAAAGGCATACCTCTGAGTGAGCACGTTCAGACACCAAACTGCAGAAATTGAGTCTCACTGACACGCACTGACCAGGCGTATTATTGAATCATAAGCTTTATGGACGCCCTTGCTGCAGAGCACCAGATGACAGCAAGTCCACAGGGCCCTGGGGCAGTTCTTTCTCCACTGTCGATATCTGAGGACCTGACTTTGCTGGATGAAGTGGACTGGGAGAGGCCTGGCACACTGTCCCACAGAGATGCTCCCCGGAAAGTGGTCAGCACACCGCACCGCGTGTATCTGCAGGCAGCTGACATCTTTTGGAAGGTGCGTGTGGAGAGAGGTGCTGATGCCAGTCTGGCACAGTGCAGCGAGATGGCAGAGCTGTGCACGCCTGAAGCCAGAGATGAATTCTGCAACCTCTGGGCCCATGAGCTGGCATTCAGCACACTTAAATGTAAGTAACCTAGAGCAGCAACACCCACTTCGGAAAAGAGACTTGGAGAAAACAAATCTAGCACGGTCAATTGTGGCATGTGGCCCTTTGGGACCTCGAATTGGAAGCTGGGAAGTGTAGGACATAAGAAACAGCAGTACTTATTTTTAAAGCCGCATTGAAACTATATATGTTTCTTTCCAACAGGAAATATAAACTGAGCGTTACTGTATCTGACTGTTTAATGTGAATTACAGTGATTGTCTTTTTCTTGTGCTCAGTCTGTGTCTGTGGAGTCTTTAACCTGCATCGCCTCTCTGTCCTTCTCTGCTGCATTATCTTTGTCCTGCACTCCTCTGTTTTTCATTTTTGGCCTCTGTGCTCCTTCTGTCTTCATATTCAGTCACTTTTTATTCAGCCTTCTATCATTCTTCTCTTTTGCTGTGTCTCCTTCAATTTCTCATTGTACTGTTATTGTGTAGAAACACTTAGTTTTCTAGTCAACAATCAAGGGTATTGGGATATAAAAAAAAAAAAATCTTTTTGTTATACAATCAGCAAAGAAACTGTAGCAGTAATTATCTCACCTATGCCCTGCTGTCTCCCACTTCCTCCTGAAGCCTCTTGTTTTGTAAAAGATAAAAACATTCAAACTCATATTAACATGAAATAAAAATGTACAAGTTGCTATTTTAATAACAAACATTATGAGCAAAAAAACTGCTAGTGGGTGTTATGGTAAAGGGTCAAAGTCATCTCAAAATGAAATGGAAACCATTAATAGAAAAGTTCAGATTGTGGTGTAGGCTGCATGTCTTCAGATTGGAGTGTTTTAAGTTTGTTTATTAGTCCCTCCAATGGGGAAATTTGTTCTCTGCATTTAACCCATCCCCTGGGGGAGCAGTGGGCAGCCATTCTTCGGTGCCCAGGTAGCTAGCGTGGAGTGTCTCCTCCTCTTTGTGACAGCACTTGTTGTAGAAGTGGTGTTGCATGCTGGTCTCTAGCCGTACTGAACAGCTGCCAGAGTGCAAAACCTCTCCAACTGATGGTGATCTTCTGAGTGGATGCCAAGGAGGGCTTGGAGATGCCCTCCTACCAGCGAGAGGCCCAAGTGGACGGCCATCTCCTTGCCCTAGGCGTTCTATTTAGCCAGGCTTTCTGTTTAGCTGAAACTCAAGAGAACAGCACTCAATTGACC
Organism: Chitala chitala; assembly: GCA_025773905.1. NCBI lineage: Eukaryota > Metazoa > Chordata > Actinopteri > Osteoglossiformes > Notopteridae > Chitala > Chitala chitala. The sequence continues at coordinate 7,289 of JABJVR010042441.1, forward strand.
ATTAGTTTTAATGAGAAGAAAATAAGCACAAACGTTTTGTGACAGAGCTCTTCTTCAGTGTGCACATCACGTAATAAGCAGTATGTTGTTTTTTTTTTTTGTGTGTCAGGAGGGGAAAGAACTTGGGTAAAGTTGCCAGTGTTTTATTTGCTTTGTACTTGTGTAGCACCCTAATAAGTGTTAATTTGATTGAGTTTTAAGCACAATTCCTTGTGCATCTGTTCAACCCCTACTTGAAATTGTTTAAAATGTTTTTTGTCAGAGAATTTTAATATGAACAAGACATCACCACCTTCCGGTTCCATGCAAGTGTGTAAATGCCTTATCTTCCCAGCTGACTCCTGTCAGGTGCCGAGCTTGAACAAAGCTGATACAGATCTACTGAAGTCCTCGTGGTGTGACATCAGTTTTCCCACACAGTAGTGACTAGTAGTTAGATGAATGCACTGAACAAAGACATACCTCCACTTCCAGGAGCCGTGTCTGCTGATAACATTGGGGCAAGGACTGGAAATCAACCCCCAGGACGAGGGCATGTTAGACAAGGGTTTGGCAACTTTTTGTGCAGGACATTCATGGATGTGATCGCTGGAAAGTAAAAATTGCACACAGTCCGAAAATTGACAAAATGTGAAACTTTAACAAAGTTTATTCAAAAATGCACATTTTGACCACTCACGGGCTTTAGACTCAAATGCCTGAAATAACTAGACTATTTAAGAGAAACGTTGACTACCCACACCATCATGGAAATTTTACCAGTTGTTGCAAGTTCTGGATTTGAATATTTGGTGCAATATATGTGTGTGTTGTATGTGTGTTTCAAAGAAAACCATACAGAACGACAGGGTCATCAAAAGGCAGGGTCATCAACAACCTTCTGCAGTGTGTCCTCGATAGCCACTGTGGCGTATGCTTCTCTCTTTCTTTGCGCGGTCTGCAGAAACATCCAGAGCAGATGACTGAGCAGTGGAGCAATTCCCAGGAACACCTTGACAGATTTTTCACCATTTTTGCTTACTGTGACTTTGCATATGTCAAGTGTACAATTACAAATCACTACACCAAATAGGCTTTTGTTCACATTTTTTACACTTGCAGTATAAGATACATCATATATGTTTTTTCCACATTTTTTTTTTTTTTTTTTTTTTTTTTTTTTACATGTTTTAGGACTGATCTGAGAATATATACAACATAAACATGGTTTTAACTTTTAATGTGGAAAATCTACAACCGTGCTAATATTCTCATATTTGTCAAAATGCAGCCGGAATTACAACGTGGTTCTTCATTTTCACTGCGCATCTGTTACTGTCTTTTGTCTGTATACTGAGAAACCGATATTGTCAGCATATTTTATATGACAACATTTCAGATATAACCTGTATTTAGCAGCCTGCAGGGAGAAATGAACTGGCTTTTGCAGACCTATAAATGGAACAAAGTGCCATATTGGCAGTAAAGCCTCAGACTCTTTCTGTCCACAAGGAAGCCCTGAAAGTATAGGCACACTTCTGTGGTGATGTATGCTAAACATGTCCATTGTCTTGTTGTAATCCCCTATTCACTCACACTAACTCGAGGTAACTTTATGTGCTAGTCTTGACAGTTATTCCAAGACACCGGCAGCTTTGCTGTTTATCTTCAGTTCTTTTAGAGCAGGAAAAACACTGACACAAAGCTCGGCAGGAATTCTGTCAGCTTTCGAACTCCTGTGATCGGTATCGCGGCTGTTTTGATGTTTGAAAGTTCTGTATCCCGTCAGTGAAAAGTAACGCAACGCACTCTGTGCATGGTGTATCTACAAAAAAAACTTAAAATGAGTGTGCAAGGATGAAGACTGAGTACTGTGTGAGAAAAAGTAGGTTACAATCAGATGTGCAAGTCAGCAAAAGAGTTTACCTGAGGCTTTCCGAGCCACGCTGAGCCAATTTTCTGTTCCATATCTATTATAAACATATTCGTTTATTTTTTTTTGCAGTGAATTCATCCTAAAATTACTTAGAGAATTTGTACGGACATGTCTCTCCATCTTTCCGACTGCTGCATCTCACTTTTTGAAATCCGCATCTCTGCTCTTTGCAGACTGTGAGCTCCTTGAAGATGTCATGATTGACAGCTGTTTGAGCCTATCACGCTCCATGGTGAGTGCAAACTGCAAAAATTTTCCATACACTATGGGGGCCTTTCCTTTTGTGTTACTTAAATAAGAAAAGTTCAAGCACATCTATACCATAGCTGTGAAAAGGAGGTTTTGCTTTGGTTGAGATTGTAAGATTAAAGCGTCAGTACTTGTCAAGAACAGTACCTGTGCTTTTTTTTTCAGTAATGGGATACAAGGGCAAATTGCAGATCTTGAACCCATTACTGTGAATTTGTTTTGCTTGGTTAACATTTAAAACCCCTCAAGCAAACAGAAAGGTATAGATTTTCAGTTCACTTGAGGGATCTCAGAATTTCATTATGAAGCCATTTTCCAGTTGTTTAGCACTGGACCAAATAGCAAGCTCCTATTGAGTTCACATTATGTAACGTGGTGGCATGCCCACAAGAAAATTTATATAAAAACACAAAACTGATTAATTAAAAGGCAGACATTAGCCAGAACAGATATAAAGCACTACAGCATTCACTTCACGTCTTTAATCTGGTGTATACAATCGTGTGCTCACTTCATTTAGAATTGCCTTCACAGTTCATAAAAACCAGAAGGCCTGCTGTGCGGAAACATAAGGCAAGTGTGTTTGCACAAATAAATTAATGCATACAAAAATCAAATATATTCCCTTAACCTGAACTGGCTGTTTTATGTTACAGTAAAAAAAAAGTGAACTTTAATAAAATATGGTTGTATAATATTACAGGGATTAAGCATTATTAAGCAACAATTACATCTAACAAAATTGTATATTCATATTTAGAGCTGTATGTGACTGGAGATCGGCGAGGTGTCTGAGCAGGTAGCATTGTGGCCTCACATCTCCAGGGGTCGAAGAGATGCCAAAGCAGGGGAAGGTCTATCTCACAAGGAGATTTATTATCAAAAACAAGAAAAAAAGAAAGAAAAATAACAAAAGGGGACTCCACCAAGAACATGCAGGGGAAACAAACCGAATGGGTAAAACACAGGGCTTCAGAAAGAACATGGGGAAGCAGAAAAGAACATAAAGGAAAAGTAGCACAACAGAATCCCAAAAAAGCAACACAAGCACACTGCAGGAAAACCACAATGACTTCAAGCAAGCAACCGTACAGCACAAACACAATAACATGCAGGATACGCAACCTTTGTGTGTGTGTGTGTGTGAGCGCGTCTGTGAGCATGTGTGAAGTTTAGAGGTTCCCCCAACATGCATGTGTGAATTTGGCCTGGTTTCCTCATAAGGTCCAAAGTGTAGCAGGTCAGGTGTACAGGACACTCTAAACTGTCCTGCCTTTGTGTGTGCACTGTCTGTAACGTTTTGCCAGAACTTAGGCGCAAAGGTTGAGTCTAGTGTGCAAAGGGTTTTAATACCAAAACATAAACTACTACAAAACAGGGCAAAAGAACAGGTCTTTAACATAAGCACTAGGCCAAAATACCTTCAAGAATACACTCAACAACTGGGAATGGTCTAATACAAGAGGGAGGTATATATAGGGAACAATGCACACAGGGATCAACAAGGTAAGTAGACAGGGCTGGTAACATATAATGAGAAATTACATAGGTGACACATGGCTGGAACGGAGACATCTGGTGGACACACGAGGTATGACATGTAGGCCGTGACACTGTCCAGAGTGCTCGCTGCCTTGTGCCCTGCTGGACAGGCTTTAGGAGCCCTCTCACCCTACAAGGATAGTTGGCTGGAAAATGAACAAATTGTAAATATTTTTCAATGGGAGCAAATGAGGAAAAAATTAATACTTAAATTCGATAGCAGCACAATTACAGAAGTCTAATAAGCGGATTGGATAGACCAACTTACTAATATAAATCCATCGCCTGGTCCCCTGGGCCTAATTAAAACAAGATCTCATTCGTACTGATGCCCCCTGTATTTCATTATAATCCTGGATAATCACTGGAAAATTTTACTCAAAAGTTCAGCAGCAGTTTTCCAGCTGTTCCCTTATTTTAGGGTTTGTACACATTACAGCATAGCAGTTCATCATTGTTTCTCTGACCTGACAGGTATTCATAAAAAAAGAGGTCATCCGTGTGATCTGTTTGAATTCAAAAATCCAATTTAAATGCAAAACAGCACAGTGTAACATTTGAAGTGAAATTGAAAAGCAGAAAGTGTAAAGTGGAAGGATACAAGACAACACGCATTTCATGTGAGTCACTGTTTTGCAAAAAAGAGAGAACTGAGTAAATCTGGCCAAAGTTTAAATAGTTACTTTGATTACTGTATATTCCTATCCTACAGATACACCTCCTCACATTAACAAATTTATTATATACAATACAGACAGATGGATGATAGTAAATTTACCCTGCAGAAAATTACAACTGTTACAGCAGTAGACGAGGACACTGCATACATTAACACACACGTGGCAAACACATACACCACAACACCATAATCTCAAAACTGACTAAATAAATATGCAAATGTCTAGATGAATGTACAAAAACATAGTAAATGTAAGCAGACAGTACCACAACCACAAAGCAGTTTGTCATTATAAGTCATTATTACCTCCTGATGCTTGTAGGTAGGATGCTGTTTATATTGTGTTCTGTCAACTAGACTTTTACATTATGTTTTATGTTTATGTGTGATTGCTTTGAACAGAAACTGCACTTCCCATAAAGAAATAGGACTGGCTACCTTTCAGTGACTTCTAACATGATCATTTACAGGAAAACACCTTCCCTGTCCTAGTGTTACTGAGCTCTGAGAATTCCCATCCTGAAACCATTTTGCTCTGTACCATCCACGAAGCAGAAAACGTTTAACTATGTCTGTGCACGATGCAAACTCCGCTGCGTTGGTGCAACGACACGGGGGGTCCGTCGTAGGACAGGCATGTTTCCGAGTAAATGAAAGTGTCACAGTCATGACATGCCTGGCAACATTTGCAGCTGAAATGTGTGGACCAGTGTGGTAGGGGGAAGGGGGCTGCTGAAATTCGCCTTCAGTTGCCAAGACAAGATACAGATGCTCGGGAAACGCCTTTTGAATTCTGAGTGATTTCTCGCGGCGCCTCCATCATCCATAAACACGAGCGTGTTCCCTTTTAGAAAATGTGGCCTTGTTGACAAACAGCGTGGCTCTCGGTGGCTGGAACATGAACCTTGCTTGTGCTTCCTAAGAGCAGCGCGGTAAACCGCGTTTTCAGTGAAGCTTCACTCTTCTCGCTTTTGTTGGATGGAGAAATCCACCCGACAAAAGGCTGTTCAGCGTGCCTTCAGCAGGCGCGGAGTGCTCACAGGGGGCTGTAACAGGAAAGGCAAGGAACAAACCTGAGAAAACATAAAAGAGAGTTCAGAGGAAAACAGCAGCCCTGCATGTCAGTCTTTTCGTAGGTAGTAAGAAAAGAGAGCGCACATGGATGCTCTTCCTGTAGGCTGCCTATATTAGCATATTGATTTGCTAGGGTAAGGGGTCTAATACATGTGCAAAAAAGTAAAGATGAATTGCTTCTGCAACAAAAAAAGGTTTGTAAAAATGAAAAAATGAGGTAAAAACACTCGGTGCTTCATCAGCGTGCAATAATAGCCTGCTGGATATGTTCCCGTGGACTCCCACGCACAGAACACGGATGCACGTAGGCAGAATCAAACACACTCACACGAACGCACTCACTCGTATGCGCACGTACTTATGTAGGTTACACACAGACTCAAATGCACACACATACACACATGCACACAAAGAGCACACAAAAAAAATCCATATAGATTATTGGGCTTGCTCCAGAAATTCCTTGGAGGGGTAGGATTAATACTGGATATTGGCAGGCACGTTTCTTTGATTTGCTGCCTTTCGACTTGAGGGAATTACAGATACTTCCAGCTACCCCCTTGCACACTAAGTCCCCGCTGTGGCCCACTTCTCTTTTAGCACCCCTGACAAACAGGGAAGAGAAATCCGTTAAAATGGGTTTGCCTGCGTCCCTGGGAGATGAATAAAACTCAGCAATAAGTGGCGTGTCTCCGTCGCCGCGGGAACGGAACTGATTAATGATCTGGTGGAAAAGCCAAGCCTGGCAAGCAAGTAACGATGGGCTCAGTCCAACCTGCTTGGCTGTTCAGTTCCAGGTTGTGGGGAACTTGTCATGCATCCCCCCTGACACGCTGACCTTTGTTCTCAAGGCCACTGCAGCTGCTTTTAACATTAGATCTTTCTTCATGTAATCCAAACAAGCCATTGCATTTCACGCATGCTTTGTGCACCAGGTACCACTTTGCGAGCAATATGTTTTAGAATGCCCTCTGCTGCTGACCTCCATCCACAGAGAGGAAGACGGGTGCCGAAGGGTGCGCTTTAGCCGAAATGACAGGTTTCCACTAAGGAACCTGCTTGCCAGGTGAGGGCAGGGCTCAAGCTGCATGAACATCCCTCAGGTGCCAGCTCACCTTTAGATACCACCTTCAAGATGTTGTAGCCGGCCTGCTCCTGAGCGCTATGCTCAGCGCACAAGCACACACAGACTTGTGTGCCAGCAGGGGGCGTAGTGTGCCCTTCTTCCCATGCATGGCGTGCTTCGTGGCCTTAATGTCAGGTGACATAATGGTGCCAGAGATGCCTCACCTTGTGCTGAACTAGCTCAAAAAGTGCAGCTGCTGTGAATATGTACATCTTTAAAAAAAAAAAGCAAAAAAGAAAGAAAGCACAGCCGCTAAGACTCTATTTAGCACAAAATCTTTTATGAAGTTTTATTTCCAGAGGGGTGCGTTTCTTGTGCTATAAATGTGTCGGAAAAAGGTTTTGCACCAAAAAAGTATATATTGACATATTGTGTACATTTCGTTACATAAAAGAAATTATATACCTAATTATTACTGTTTTTATTGTGTGATATCACAACACGTGAACATGTGCGTCAGCAGATACCGATGAAAAAAGCACAAGGCTAACAGAGAAAAACAACAAGAAAAAAGGTATATAAAAACTAATTTAACTGAATATAATGGTCTAATTACCTGTTTGACTCCAGCACGCTGCAGTCAGATGATATAGTCATAGGTGTGCAACTGAACTCCAAGCTAACAGATGATGCACACCTGTCACATGCCACCGTATGCAGCATTATGTACGTGTGGACCGATGTAAACCCATCACAGGATGTGCAGGGTTAAGCCAACTATAGAAAAAAAGTTAAAAAATAAAAGATTAATGGGAAGAGGTCCCGTCCCACATGCTGGTCATGTTCCATTAGCTCAACTGGTGGCCAATCTGCTACCCCTGAGATACCTACAATTTAAAGGAGCTCTGTCCTTAAGCCCTGAGAACAGCCTTGCTCTACAGCTTGGAGCCTCACACTGGTAAGAACCTACAAACTGTGGTCATTTAATACCCAACATCAAAATGGGTACACACAGTTTATGAGGACTCCGGGTTACAAGTCAAGAACCAGAAATGTCATGAGTAACAGTCAAGAAAACATGTAGGTTTGTGAGACAGAACTTCAGTGGCCTACTGATATCATGATGATGGACCTGAAAATTTAATTCTGACATCAGTGGTCCAAAAGGACTTACACCCATGCTGCATGTCTGCATCTCTTCACCTAGCCCCTTAGCCTGATGAACCTAGCCATGGTCATGTTGTTTGACCTCCAGAACCGGAAGTTTCTGCCTCGAAAGCAACAGGGCTCTGATGAAGACGAGCAGCTTGCGGACGTCAGGGAGGTGGAAAGTCTTCTCCAGAAGTATGTAGTATGATTCTAAAGACCTTTTTTTCTTTTTAATCACATAATTTTTGGCTGATTGATCCAGTGTGAACTTCCTGTTTTTTTATTGAAAACAAGACCGTGACCTTAACTCAAGAGTTTTTAAGCCATCAAATAAAATATTCAGCACAGCTACGGTTGAATTCCTCTTTCTTTGGTAAGCGACATTGACAAAGGCGTCTTTGGTGCACCTAAAACTGTCAGTTGCTTTAGGCTGGATACAATCTCTGACAGTAAGACACCTACACTAGTTTCTTTCTTCTGCTGATGCCAGTAACATTGTACACTTGACTAACCATCATTAAACCCCCTATGTGACCCACCCCCCTCTAACACCATCTGCAGGTCCAGCACCAGGCTGGCAGCATCTCTGGCTCGGTGTCGGATCAAACGCGGCCTTCTCTCCATTGATGCCGCGCTGCCTGAGTCTGTGAGGACCATGCAGGACTGGGCCCGTGTTCTGCCCGTGTATGCCTGGGTCAACAGGCACAAAACCTGGTGAGCTCCTAGGAGTTAGCGCGCCTGCTTTAACAGTATTCATATTATTAAAAAATGTTATTTAGTCAGTGTTTATAAAGGCCAAGTATTTAAAAGAAAATCTTAGAGTGAAGGGTATTTGATATTCATCACTAGCCTACATATAAAAGAAGGTAGCAACATACAGTATTTAGTTTGGTGAGACACTCCAGGTGCCCCGTTCTCATTCACATCCGTAAACAGCAGATCCACCTAGCAGCAAGCTGTCCACCTTCAGATCAAAAGACTTTCTGTTTAATGATCACGCTGCTACTGGATGCGTGATTGTGTTTGCGTTGCTTGTCAGTTGCTTTCATCTCAAGCGACTTGATGAAAGTAACTTTAAAAAGCAGTATAATTTACCTGGGATTAAAGTGTCAGATGAATGAAACGCAGGTATGACGGCGGGTTAGGCGATAGCGAATCTAATACTTTCAGTTCAGTAGGTAGAAAATGTACTGGAAACAGTTTATAATTTTCCCATTTAGTGTTCAAACTGAAGGCGTCCTGTATAAATAGTACTATAGTGTTTCCAGCTGTCCATAGACACATTTGGCTGTAATGTACGAATGAAGATGAATGGAGTGTTTTCTTTGCAAGGATTTCTGTAGGCGTTCGTGATGTGTTCTCACTGCCAGATCCAATTGCATAAAGCAACGTGAACATGATATTCGCCCAACTCGTAAAGAAACGCGGGTGTCTGCTGGAAAACACTGCCAGTTATAGGTGAAAGCGAGAAGAATCGTTCAGGAGTCTTACGGTTTCGACGGTCGCCTGGTGAGTCGAAACAATAATTGTTGCATAAGTCACTGCCGCTGAGTGTGTCCCATGTTCAGGGTAAGATACCACCGCTGTTTAAGAGGCGATCATAAACCCCGTCTCACCTGAGCCCCAGACAGAACTCACGCCAACCTTTCTTCCGTTTTCCGTAATGTAATATTCAAGATAATGGGCTGAGAAAAGTGCGTCCGCTCCCTCAGTGTAAATGCGTAATGTAATGAGCAAGTTACTCTCTGCGCTTTTATGTGTCCGCTTTAAATGGGCGATGTAGCGGTGCCACTTGCTGATATATAAAACATTCTGAGCTATATTTTCTTTGAAGTACGATGTTAGCGGCAAGAACACTTCGCTGCTTTCTATTAGGTGTAACTGATTGAGCCGTGGTGAGTAAATTATAAAAGGGGGAAGGCATCAAACAAATGGAAGTTCTCAGCTAAATCAGTTTCATTTGCTTTCTCCTTGACGGTTGTCTTCAGGTTTTATTCGTCTACGGTTGCGCGTACAAGCAAAGAGTATGCTACAAGGATGAGAGGGGAGGAGAGGCTTCCTTGTCATGAGAGACTGCCTTCTGCACGAATGGTTAGGATGATCAGTTTTATTATTACAGATAATCTGGTTTATTTGCTAGCGTGCCACCAGTGCTGTAACAATCGTGGATAAAACAGAAACATAAAATGACTTCCAGCAACCTCTTCTCAGAGTTAGCATGTTCGCTTAAATAATGAGCATACCATGCAGCCGACTACCTGGTGACCCACTGGTTAATGAGTGACTTAATTCACATCTAGGTTATTTGGCACTTTAAAAAGAGCAGAAATATAAACTAAACGCCATTCGATTTTTTTTTTTTTTCTGTTGTTCATCTGCCTAGTCTTCAAGACGTGTGTGCCGTCCTCAAGGGAGCTGGATTCTCGCAGATGAGGCCCGCCAGGCATCTGGAGGGATTAACCTTCTGGTGGGACACGCACTGCCAGGATCTGCTGGTCTTCCCCTCCTCCCTCAAAGGCCCCCTCCAAGCTACCTGCCTCCTTGCCGACTACAGGCTTGTCATTCAGGTTGGAGCCTGGGGGTTCGGGATGGGCTGCGGTGGTGATGTGCTCTGCTGGAGCGGATGAGAATTGAGCTGCACCCTGTAGAATTTATCACAAATGGGAAAAGGCCATAGAAGATTCATCAAACACATTGCCCAAATATGTGCTGTGCACATTGCCAGTATACATGACCCCTGTGACCCCACCCTTCCCGAATGCTTATGCAACAAAACCATACTACTGAATTAGCGCTTGCACTGTAGCTCCCTCTTTATTTCCTGTAAGTGCACTAGCAACCTGTACCCATCGCCCCATCATGATTCATGTATACCATGTTGCTTATTTTCTGCAGGTGATTTTTGTTTTCAGTGTAGAAGGCACTTTTTAATGGTACTGGGGTAATCGCTGTTGACGCCCATCAGTGAATAAAAAAAAAAAGTATATAACGACGTTAGGGTGAAGGCACATTCTCTGTTTGAGGTCTGATTCATATTTAATGCTTTAATGCGGTAGTGCAAAAGCAGTTCCTGCCATGCGGCAATGTTGCGCTTTCCCAGGACTCCCCAATCTCTTAGAAACTCCTGCACCAAAATCATGCTGTAGGTTATGCTCTAGGTTCTTCTGGGTTCACTGCCTTCAAGAACATGTAATGCCCTGAAACTTCTGGACTGTTTGAAGATCACGTAAGGCAATTGTGCTGCTGCCTTTACTTTTCTCATTGCTTTCGTGCGCACTCTCGTGGGCATGTCTTACTGTGAAACACTGCTAGACATGCCAAATGTGTATCAACACTTGCTTTACCAATTGTACCCTTACTCTTATACTACACTAATACTGTTTGCATTATATAGTACCAAATGTGGAAAAAACATAGCTAATAAATAAAGACGAACATCATGGAGTGGAGTTCACGTGAAGTGTTTAAACTGTGAATTACTGACGGTAAACAAACATGACTGTATCCAAGAGGATGGGATTTTTCCACAGACTTCACAGAATAGCGGTTTATTGTCGTTTAGTACTTATACATGTTACAGCATATACACGTTACAACTAAATTTATTCTCTCCATTTAACCCATCCCCTGGGTTGTAGTGGGCAGCCACACGCGGTGCCCAAGGAGCTAGTGTTTGAGTGTATTGCTCAAGGACACACCTGGAGGTTGGGCTGGGTTTCCGCATCTCAGCCTGATGTTCTAATCACCAGGCTGCTATGGTCAAATGACTACAGGGGCCCTCTGTTATTGGGCATCAAGCACTGCTGCCAGCTCAAGGCTGTGAGCTCACCCTCATACCTGTTGTTTTGGAAACGAGGGAACAGAAACTCCTCATTGGATTCTTTTCCTGTAATAAATAGGCATGCTGCCTAAAGCAATTGGGAGAATAGCGAGCAAGACTGACAGTAAAATCTAATGTTAATAAACTTCTGAGATTGTATCTGTCCAAAACCATAGCACAGGTTCTCTCTCTGGGATTTTCTGTCTAGGCTTCCCTGATGTGAAAGCCAAACCTGAATGACTGTTTGAATTCAAAGTATAATTCAAGGTCAATTTTTTTTTTACATGGGCTCAATACTGAAATATCCAAACACAGTACTTTCTAATTTGTGAATTTTATTATGAATTAATGAATTTAATCAAATGTTAAACTCCAAATCCCTGTGCTCTGTGCTGCATTTGTAACAGCCTTGGCCAGTTGGCTGAACATGCAGGAGCATAGTAAGCAGGTAGAAATTTAAACACACAGAAGTACCTCCTGTGCATCGCCACACTGTGATAATGACACACACGAATCTTCTTTACGTGTTTCGACTAGTTGATGTTCTGCTGCTACTGTTGAACTTGCCCCTCAGGAGAAGTGCCGCAGCGTGGCCGTGAACATCACCCACGCCCTGCTGACCCGGGGGAGCGGCTTGCTGGTGGCGGGCGCTCTGTCGGCCTCGACCCTCGCCCACGCGGCCTCCCTCGTCGCGCCCTTCTCCGCACAGGTATACGTGTGCGGGGGCAGCAGCACACCACGCCAGAACAAGGAGCTCATACAGACCCTGGCTGACATGGGCTGCAGAAGTATGTGGCGGACTCTTAGCCGTTTCTGTCCTGCTCTGCCCTTATGCTTCTTTAGTATAATCACATGCCATTGGACAATGTTCTCCCCTGTCCTGTGTAGGAAACCTTTTCTCTTTTTATGGTCTACCCAGAAATTAACTTCAACCATCAGATGATTTTTCTGTTCTTCCACCTGGCGCAAAGCTGTTAGTGAATCTTGTTTTTGCTGCTGTGAATAACTGACAGATCAGATTGAGAAGACGACTGTTTAAATTTGAATCCAGTTCTGATGCTCATGTCAGTATTTCCTCACTCACATTATTTGCTGGTAAGATCTGCAAATTTGCCTTTAGGGAAGGTCCTTCTGGCATGAATCAAAGCAAATTGTTCTTTTATTTGAATCTATGTTTCTATTTTATGTTTCTTCCTGATTACATTAATCCATCACAGTGAAAGTGCTCTCTCGGAGGTAAACACTTGGAGATTTTATGGAATGGAATTTATAACTTGAGATAACATAGAGGCACGTGAAGGCCCTCTTTCTCCCTGTTCAATTAACATATTTCCCCTTTTGTCTAAGTAGATGCAAGTAGATGACAGTTTGAGATTTTCAGACAGAGCTTTTATCACACCAAAATTGTGTATATAAAACAATGCAAATCATGTTTTAGTATGCAGGTATTTGTAATTTTAATATTTTATAGTTTGCCCACTGCTTCACGGTGCTCAGTGCTTTGTTCCGTGGGCCTTCTCTGTAGATGTGAGGCTAGTCAAGGAGAGCTTCATGGAACTTGACCCGACTGACAAGCAGGTTCAGAAGGCCCATGTCATCTTGCTGATGCCTCCTTGCTCTGCCTCTGGAGTTTGCAACCCCGTGGAGCTCTTACTGGCCGAGAGCAGAGGTAGGTCTTCTTAAGGCCGGTTTCACATAATAATTGTTGAGCTTTGTGCTAAGATGAGCGTTCATTATTGTTTATTGGGAACTGAGCATTGACTCCCAACCTTGCATCACGCCATAATGCCCAAAGTTCAACCAAATTAAACTTTGACCCATTAAAATTTGACCCACCTGACGGTGACCTTCCAACAAGCAAACTATGACAGAATAGCCGTGCATGATGTGGGTAGACGCTACTTTACAAAATGGAACAGGAGCTCGTAGCTTGTACTGAAAACTTTCCCAAATTGTACAACATGATATTAAAGACCTACTACAATCTTGGCAGGAAAAAAGTGATTGCCTTGTAAAACGTCAGCAGTCTACAACTTCAGGATATTTATTGCTCATATATCCAAATTGGAATGTTAGCATGCATGAGATTAACTACACACAACAAACAAGCAAACGCTCATTAAATCAGAGGCAGTGATAACGCCTCGGCGCTTGGTTAAGCGGCACGGCTCAACAGCACTGCTCATGTGCAAGAACATTGCTGACACTGAGCTCAACGCTTGTCACGTGAAACTCAGCCTAACCTCCTCTTGACCCCTCCCTCCTTGAGGGCTGGGTAGTGCCAATTAGCCCATGATATGATACTCATCACGATAGCAGTGTCACGATTCAGTGCATTAGCATACATCGTCGTTTCCTGATGGGTAGCACTGCAGTATTGAAATACTGGAACTACTAAGGTTTTAAACAGGCTAATTTTAATTAGCAGACATGAACAGCTTTTAACTGCAAAGCGTGAGTCGGTATCTTAAATAAAATAGTTATACACTTTAAGTCCCAATTATGTGCATTTGAAGGGACTGACCGCAAAACACCGTTAAATGCCGTTCCTGATATTCAGTTCAAAACGAAGGTGGAACATGGCCTTTATAACCTTTTGGAGTCAAACCCTTCATGTCTTTGTGCATATACATAAAGTAGATGTTATTGTGTTTAAAACAGCACATGTGGAAAAAAACTATGGAACATCTGACTTGTATTTTAACATATTAGAGCCAGACAACTTGCTGTATTTTTGAAATTTTACAATGACAAATATATTAATAAATCATTGGAAAGGTTCACTATATTGATGAAAAATTGGGATTAACTGAATCATAATGTATTGATTAATTGCAGTATTGACACAGCTGTATCTAAGACCTGGTGTCAAAAGCCTTTGGTTTGCAGCCCTGCCTGACCAAGTGTTGGTTGTTGTACCGTAAGTCTTTGTGTGCCCAGTGACCTAGATGTATGCTAGGTGTTATGTTCTGTATCAAAGTATTCTTAGCTATGTTTTTCTGTGTGATGTTTCATGTTTTACTATTGTTGTTATTCCTTTACATTGCAAAGATATAACTGGTTTTTTGAAGCAGGAGCTAAACTGGCCCTTTAGCCATCAGCCGGTTGGCTCCCATGCTGGTGAAACCAGTTGTTGAACCCAGTCGCTGACAGGTGCACTGAATGGGTTTCAGGAATGGACCTCCTGCACGACCTTTCCCGCGGGTCGATCTCACGGGACAAGCTGGACAACCTTGCGACCAGGCAGATCCAGGACATCACTCACGCCATGAAATGTAAGTCCGGCGGGTGGCGTGGAGTGCTGCGTGTGGATTACACCACAGTGATGTGGGCACAGAAGAACAGTCAACAAGCACGCTAAATAAATGTATATGCAGAGTAACAGTACAAGGTTCTTAAGAATCTTTTGTTATTCTCTGTGATAGTCAGGCATTGTAGTAGTCATGCTTAATGCTGGGGCTCAGTGATTGTTTTAAAGAGATCCAGTATTATTCCTGAAGATTACCCTGCAGAAGGCAGCTGTAATTTACATGAGAGAAGAGACTAAGTGCTGGTATTTTCATTTCCCGAGCATTTTCCATCAGTACTCATGCAGCTTATTTTCATCTGTTTACAGGGATGGATATTTTTACTGAGACAAATGTGCCACAACAATGCACCTCATCTTGGGTTATGAACTACACACTTCTGCGCTTATGTCAATTACCTGACTGCTGCGCTGTCTGCGTTCATGCAGTTTCCACATTTCAATAGTGTGTGCCTAATTCTTTTTTTCAGGAACTCACTTGTAAAGAAACTATATTTTCCATGCAATAGCCCCTGATGAGCAGGAGACATTGCATATCAGAACAAAAGGAACAAAAAATAACAGGAGCCCCCCCACCACCATATTTTTATCTGCAGAGCTCTTAGTGTCGCAGCGGCCTGCTTGTTACGCTTGCAGTCTCCAGCCGCTCAGGAAAAGGGGGACGACAGCTCGGAGATTCGCATGGTTAATTGATACCGTGCATGTCAGGCAGTAATGGAGTTTTCTGTTCCGAATAAAAACTTCTGCCTTTATTCGCTCCCCAGTGTTTTATCATGTCGGCAGTCACGATGCATAATGTACATCGTACTGTTTGTTCCGTGTTGAGTCTGGGTCTTCTTGGCCTTTGATGATGTGACAGCCGTTCTGCTGTTTACACGGGGCATGCGACACCCAGCTCATGAACCGATGTGTCGGCCTCCAAAGGCGCGCCAGACAGCTTGTGTAAGACTGTGTGCTGCAACGTATCACATGGTCTCAAGGTAAGGGATCATTGGAACATTAGGATCATTCTAGGATCATTAGAACAACTGTCAACAACAGGGCTGAAACTTCTGAACATTTGCGAATGAAGTTTTCACGCAAGTTGACTGTTCGTTAATGGCGTCTTCATTAGTGAACTTTACATCCTGAAATTAGCCCGATGGGACATGCATCCACCACTGTCTGCAAGACGCTTGCAGGTGCCGAGTGCTGGTGCCCAGAGAGATGATCTACAAGACCCTTGACTGACTGCTGTAGGAGAATAAGGACCTTGAGGAACACTAAGTTATTCTGCATGCTTGTTTTTTCTACTCAAAAATTGCCACTGAACCATTGCACAAGTTTAGTTACTGAATGGCATTCCTAGTTGCAGAACCCATCCCAGCAAACGCAAAACGTTCAAATAACGTTAGAGAAACGTTCCCAATGTTCCCTAAACGTTTAGCTAACGTTATTTGAACGTTTTGTGTTTGCTGGGATGTGGCTTTGCACTGTACAGATATAAACATAGTGTCGGCTGTAGATGTGTACCTACAGATGCCTCTCCCCGTAGTGGCTGGGGAACAGTAGGGCTTGTCTCCTGGGTAAGGGAGTCCGTCACATCAGATGGGACATCAGGGTGTAGCCAGGGGAATGTAATTGCATTGCCCAAAGGTCAACGTGCTTACTGTATGTGTACATGTCACTGTAGGTGCATATGTGATCCAAAAAAGACAAGTCCGTTTAGCGAAGTGCAGCTGTGTGGAAGTCGGTGCTTTGGCTAAACTTTGTAGAAGCAGAGCAAAACAAATGGCAGCACCTTCAACTCCACAGCAAAATATATGTACAAATATTTCTTTAAACAGATTAAAGAAAGTAATTACAGTACAACGATATGCTGACACAGAGTTATGTAGTTCTAGGATATACAATGTCATAAATTAAGGCAGTTGAAATATAGAGTATCTGAAGAAGAAAAAAACAAATTAATTACTGAGAATTTGACTCTCTGCTCATGACTATTTATGAGTAATATGCTCTGGCTAAATTACATTTATACCTTAACAGGCTTTTGCTTAAAAAAAAAAAAAACACCATAGATAAATATCAACAACTATTCATTTGCAGCAGTTTGTCATATAAATATCCAACAAATTGTGTGGTCATTCACTGTAGTAAATCAGTCCACGGAGAATATACCAACCTAGCGCTAACTGTACCAAACTGAAAAATCTGTAGGCTAAATGATCCAACTAGAATACAAGGCTGTCGATTAACAGGCTGTCAATTTAAAAGCTTCGCTTTAATATCTTCAGAGTAAAAGCTTTATGGATGATCTTTAAATAAAGAGCAGCACCAGTTAGCTGTAATTATTTATATTCATTAAAGTAAGTTTTTTTTCATGAATTTCATTTTCAGCTTGCAAGTTCTTAATGCAGACATCTTCTGCAAAAAATAGAAGATGTCACCATTAATTGGAGGATTCACATGTGTTCTTCTCGGTTCAGTTTTTTATACTGCCTTTCACATATAGTTGCTTCAGGACACTTAATGGTGATGCAGGATAATACATGATGTTGCAGGAGAATGTGTACTTACTAAAATAGTAAATTGTAGGGAAAAGCTGTGAAACAATGAAGAACAGGGACAAAAAAGTCATTAGTAAGGGGAAAGGAAACCTCTGGGAACCCAAGGGCAACTGCCTGCTCAACCCCCCCACCCCCGAAGACATGCTAGAATTATACAGTGCAGGATGATGTGGGTGTAAATGCAGAGTATAATGCCTTCAGTCATGTCGTTGTGTGCACAAGACTCCATGCAAGTTTCTGCAGACCCTCAGGTCCTCCTGAGTGAGCATCGTACCCACAATGCCACTCTTGGATGCGTAACACTGATATAGCATCCAGCTCAGATGGTGCTCTCCCAAGGCGCTGTCTGGGGGGGTGGCATATAGCATAGATGGCCAGAACAGATGTATATGCATATTAGTAATTGTAATGAAAAGGGGAAAAAAAACTGTTGGAACAAATTTTTCTGCTGAAACAAAGTGAATTCTAGAATGAATTCCATGGTAACGAGTCCCATGAAAGAGGCAAGTACCCATTTACTGCCTGGGTGATTAAACGGAAATGTGGGAAAACCGATTAAATTCCTAGACATTTGCTATAGTCCCCTCTGCTAATTTCGACACAGTAGCCATTATTATAACTGGTTCTTTCCCCAAAGCTCCACTTAAATGATTAAAATGTGAAATGAAGGCTCATGTTTCCCTAGTCAGGAAGGACTGTCAAAATGTTAATTGTTTCAACATTCTTCATTTTGTTACTGTTATATGTGACAGGCTTTATTACATGGTACAGTTGTGCAGTTTGATATATATATATATGACGGAGTACCATATAAATATATTTTCCACCATGCTCACCAGATAAATGGCTCTTTAATGACAGCTTCCAATTCACACCACCTAGTGGTTAGCTATTAATCAGACAAAATTGATTATGAAGAAGGTACCTTTTCATCCCACTAATTAAGTCCAGATGTGTATCGATCACTTGGAGCCATGTGTCTGGGTGTATGTGAGGACCTCAAACTCCTGATCATGCACTTTTCTTCCGAAAGGCAGAAAATTCAAGGGACCGCTGCAGAGAGGGCATTTTCCGTTTCACTGAAGGGTACCGGGTACAGATAAGGCTCATACTACTTCTGCCAAGGTTTTTATTCACATGTTAAAAAAGACAAACCAGTCATTTTCCATCAGGCCCTTCATTACCATCTGGGTGCTGATTTTTTTTTTTCCTGAACGTCTGATTCCTGTCAGTCAGCTGCCTGGCTGTACATAACAGCACAATGTGCGCAGTAGTGACTGATTTTCACATCTCGCCATGTGCCGTGTTCTGCTCTCTACATCCGGAGCCATTCTCATGTAAAGCAGCACGGGATTGGTGGGTCAATAATCATTGGTACCGGGCTGGAAGGAGCCCTTGTGTACATAAAGCGGGTCCACGGGTATTTGGGTCCTTCGTGCAGCGGTGGACATCTCATTTCACTCTTGGGGGGGTATAGAAATATTTCCCAACAGCAATTCCTGAGGGGGACACAAATGACATAGCTTGGTTTACAGTGATATGTTGGGGGAGGGGACAACCCTGCAGAAGGGGGGTACATGTCCCCCCTGGGATTTCCGCCTGTGCCTTCATGAGAAATAATGTGTGCAGAACCACCATGCAGGTGAACACATGAACAATATTAGGTCATGGAGCTGTCCAGCTTTGCCTGTCAGAAAACCCAGCCTAAACGCCAGGCTGGATGTGACTCCGGGGTTGGATCTGTTGTGTGCAGCATAGCGTAACTCCAGAGGAGTTAGCGCCTCTCTCTGAGTTTAATTTTTGCCCATCTGCTGTGCAAAGCAGTGCTTTGTGTGTGTGTGTGTGTGTGTGTGTGTGTGTGTGTGTGTGTAGAGTAGTGATATAGCGTTATCATGCTATTATAGCTTTGCCATGGCTGGTCACACCTAACCTATACCATGTATCTTTAGTTAAAGATCAATGCACTTCATGCTGCTGAATATTTAAAATTGTTTTCACTCTGTTTGTTGTTGTTATGAAAGATGTGCAGGAAAATAGGCCAAACCCCTTTGAGTCACAGTAGCAGGATCTAATGCCAACATTTTAAGAACGTAGTTTTAATCATGACAAAATAAGAAAAGTCATGAGAACAAAACAAAGCTCCAGGAGGCAAGAAATCAGAACAATGAAACAGGAAAACTTGGCAGAACTCTAAGCACCAGAATGCCAAAGTTCTACATTTAGCTCAGTGCCTAACCAGCAGCCAAAGAAGCCAGCACCCTTTAACACAGAACTAAACTAGACACATAAAAAAACCCTAATCCAATTTTGAAATTCTAAATAATTAGTAGTTAGGGTGTACAGACTTAACCAAGGTAGCTGAAGAGAGCTTTAAATCAGCCTCCATGACAGCTGTAACATATTACAACATTTTTCATCATCAGAATCCATACTCTGCATGCAGACTGCTGTGATGGCTGAGAACAAGGTCTAAACTGACACTGGAATCAGGGATCATATATTCCCCTAAAAGAAATTGAGAATATAAGCAGCACTTAAAAGACTAGTTGACAAAGTACTGTTTACTATTCTCTACTGCAGAGCACAAGTCTGTTGTCAGTTTTCAGCGTAATTAGTGTGCTTATATGAACATAAACAGTAATGAAAGAGCTGTCTTTGTGCTTAATATAAACTAAAATAAAGGCAAAGAGGGAGATGTTTAAGATGATTATTTATTCGTATGTTGAGTAAATTGATGTACGCAAAAGTACGTTAATGAAAGGCGATACAGTGTTTGCACGTACCTCCAGAAACAGTGGTAAAAGATCTCTTACAAACGAAATTAAAGCAAATGATCAGGAGTTAGTTATTTGGGTAGGAATTACCTCCTAACATGTGGAATGGAGAAGCAAGGCATTTTATCAGTCACATTGGTGAAATTTTTCTTGAATGTTTTACTTTGTTGGAATGTGTTCACAGGAGGCTTACTGCTAATGGTTTGGATGTCTGCGTAGTATTCGGATTTCAATCTGTTGGCAAGACCGGCACATGTTACGCTGTAAGAGGAAACCGAAGACCAAATAACAGCCTCCTCTGTAACTCTGAGTACCTGCTACAACCGGCACTTGGTGACGTTTCGACCTACTTTGGGGTTTATTAATAGCTGAGGGTGGTGCACAGGCTCAGTGAAAGCAGCCAGGTCTAATGGTGGGGGGGAGTTGCAGAAAGAAACAATGTTTACTTTTGGAGGCTTGCTGTTGTAGAATCTCTACCCCCAACCATTGGATTTATCAGCATATGTATGAAAAGCCCAAGTGAGACAAATTCATGCTAATACTTAAACTTATGACCACTTACGTTAACTAAATTAGTACCTCCAGGACGGCCACATTTTGCCGACTGACGTAAATCCTGCCTCTGTCAATGAAAATTGCTTTCCGTGCAATTGCAAAAATTTCCTGTTGATCAGTTGTAATTAATAAGGTTATTATACCCTTTGGTGTTTTTTTACGTATAGAGTGTTAGCAGAATGTAAATAGTGAGTATTTTCAAGTGACCAAAAGGAGAGAAATAAGTAAAATGTATCAATGTTTTAAATCCTGGTAACACATGACTAATCAGGTGCCATAGTACTTACTGATGCTCTCTTGTATAGTCCAGTGTCATTGAGGCTGGAATGGTAAAGCACAGCTACAAATGCTGAATGATAATAGTAATATTACCCTGTTCTGGGTGCAGTCTGAAAGGGTAATGCAGGATATTATTAGGTGGGTATGTAACAATGTAATACATTTTTGGTGAATTTTATGTTTTAAGGTATTAGAGTGTATTCCATATCTTCAACATCAGTTTTATTGACAATTATTTAATGCTCTCAAAAGTACAGTAATGGAAAGAATTCCATTAATTATGTATAAATTAAATACAGGTATGTGTTTACAATTTTGTAACTTTTTTAATCCAGTGTTTTTGTGTGCAAGATCATCATTTAAAATGAAATGTGTAAAAATATATATTGTAATACAAACAGCAACATACATATAGTACCCGAGCTATTAAACCTGTATAACAAGAAGCATGTGCTTATAATAAATGTTAATGAATTAGACCCCAATGCAACTGCTTAAAGATTCACTAGAAATTTTAGTAGGACCTTTAGTGAATCTTATGAACACTTCCCTGGCTTTAGGTGTTGTACCCAATTTATTTAAACTTACAGTTGTTAGGTCACTGTTTAAAAAACTAATCCGGATCCAGAAGTAATTAGTAGTTATAGACATATTTGAAATTTCCATTTTTTCTTCAAGATTCTAGAAAAAATTGTTTCAATGCAGCTGCAAGTTCACTTGGATTCTAACAGTTTATTGAACACGTTTCAGTCTGGCTTCTAACAAGGACAAAGTACAGAAACAGCCTTGACTAGAGTTGTAAATGATATTATGATTTCATTTGATGCAGGGAACATGATACCTGCCTTTGATGCTGTTAATCATTCTATTCTCATAAACTGGCTTCTAACTGATGTGGGCCTTCGTGGGACTGTTCTTAGGTGGTTTAATTTTTATCTCACAAACCGTTTATTATGTTCACTATTATGTTCAAATGTCAAACAACAGTTCACTCTCATCCATGTCACCACTTACATATGGAGTGCCACAGGGATCTGTGCTGGGTCCAGTACTCTTCTGCTTTTACATGCTACCTTTAGGTAATATTATACCCAGGTATAATATCAACTGTCATATCTATGCTGATGATACTCAGTTATACCTTGCGGTTACATCTAATGATAATGCATCAGCCCACACCTTGTTAAAAATGTCTGAAGGACATTGAAAGGTGGATCAACAGGGCTTGCAAATTTTTAAAATCTCTGGTAGGCCTTCGGGCAGGCCGTCTTCAGATTTTGGTAGCCTGAAATGAATTTAAGTAGCCAGAATAAAAAAAAGACATTATTTAAATATAGAATATTGTAAAGGAGACAAAACATCAATCAAAAACATTTTAAAAACACAAATAATTTTATAAAATAATCAGATTACAATCATGAATACTAATATTTGGTTCTAACTAAACTGAAAATTCTATGAACTTGTAAGAACAATATAGAACATAATTCGGTCTGTGTCAGATTCTGAATCTGAAATATCAACTGAAGTCACAGATAAGAAAATGCTACTTGACGTTGAGGGCATAGAATCTCCTTCATCAGCTTTCTCCTCCTGTGCATCGGTCTCCACTTCTCTGCTCTTTGTTCTTGTTGGGGTTTCATGTTCCAGGTGTCTGACAAATCAGTACTGCCACTCACTATACACAGTTCACGCGATCGCGAATTGAAACTGAAAAAGTGAACGCGCATTCAAACGCGATTTCAGTACCCCACATATTTATAATGGCTCCCCAATTGCTGAAAATGAAATACAACATAATTACCCAACCAAATTAGTGAGGGAATACAAAAGCATTGAAATATATTTTTCCTCCCTATAAGCTAGCTCGATGGGCAGGGCAGAAATACATTTTGGTAGCCTGACTGGATGACACGATAGCCCCGGGACATCAGGCTAGTGATTTTGCGAGTCCAGGTTAGGGTTAGGAATAGGGGAGGGACTTGTTGTAGGGTTAGGACCAGGCGAGTGTTAGAGGTAGGGTTAGGACCAGTGGAGGAGCTGGAACTAAGGTTAGGGTTATGACCAGGAGAGGGGCTGGAGCTAGGGTCAGGGTTAGGACCAGGAGACAGGCTTGAGCTAGGGTTAAGGTTAAGACCAGGAGAGGGGCTGGAGCTAGGGTTAGGGTTAGGACCAGGAGAGGGGCTGGAGCTAGGGTTAGGGTTAGGACCAGGAGAGGGGCTGTAGCTAGGGTTAGGGTTAGGACCAGGAGAAGGGTTGTAGCTAGGGTTAGGGTTAGGACCAGGAGAAGGGTTGTAGCTAGGGTTAGGGTTAGGACCAGGAGAAGGACTGGAGCTAGGGTTAGGGTTAGGACCAGGATAGGGGCTGGAGCTAGGGTTAGGGTTATGACCAGGAAAGGGGCTAGAGCTAGGGTTAGGGTTATGACCAGGAAAGGGGCTAGAGCTAGGGTTAGGGTTAGGACCAGGAGAAGTGCTGGAGCTAGGGTTAGGTTTAGGACCAGGAGAGGGGCTGGAGCTAGGGTTAAAATTAGGACCAGGAGAGGGGCTGGAGCTAGGGTTAGGGTTAGGACCAGGAGAAGTGCTGGAGCTAGGGTTAGGGTTGGGACCAGGAGAGGGGCTGGAGCTAGGGTTAGGTTTAGGACCAGGAGAGGGGCTGGAGCTAGGGTTAGGGTTAGGACCAGGAGAGGGGCTAGAGCTAGGGTTAGGGTTAGGCCCAGGAAAGGGGCTGGAGCTAGGGTTAGGGTTAGGCCCAGGAAAGGGGCTGGAGCTAGGGTTAAAATTAGGACCAGGAGAGGGGCTGGAGCTAGGGTTAGGGTTAGGACCAGGAGAGGGGCTAGAGCTAGGGTTAGGGTTAGGCCCAGGAAAGGGGCTGGAGCTAGGGTTAGGGTTAGGCCCAGGAAAGGGGCTGGAGCTAGGGTTAAAATTAGGACCAGGAGAGGGGCTGGAGCTAGGGTTAGGGTTAGGACCAGGAGAGGGGCTAGAGCTAGGGTTAGGGTTAGG
>JABJVR010042452.1:0-20889 GCA_025773905.1 Chitala chitala
GAACCTCCACACGTTGCCCAGGCCAACAACATTCCCTGCCACAGCCAAGAGAAACTCTGCCTTGCTGGCCCACTGGCTCCTCGCCTTGCCCTCGTTGTCCTCCTCTCTTTCACCCACTTCCATCATAGAGATAGATGGCATAGAGCCCTCTTCCATTAGCCTGTCATTTATTCTTCCCTCTCTCAGAGTCTGTCCATCACCCTCTCTGCAGTGACCGTCCTCCATCTGATCCCATCCTTGCATTCCTGATTCCATTTAGCTTCTCCAAAGACAGCCTGCTCCCTCTCCAGAAGACAGTCAGCGTGTGAACAGCTAAAGAGATATTTTTTCATGGCCTTTAATGAGTAAAAAGGTCACACTCCAGCATGCAAACCCAGCATACTTTGTGAAAAAAACGTTAAACATTAAAGCCGTCTGTTTCCCACCAAGTTAATTTCAAATCTCAGCAGTTTACATATGTTATAGGACAGTTTCTTCGTGAACACGGTAGTGCAGCAGCTGTCGTCAAGACCTAAGAGTGTTTTTACTGCATGCGTTGGCTAATGGGCATGCATAGTCATCCAGTATGAGAAGCCATCACCAGGGCTTGTGGCAAATCGACGTGTGCTGCTTCGGGTGAAATACATTCAGCGTTGTCTCAGCTGTGTGTCAGTAAAGAGCACACCACAGGGGACTGAATACCAAACTCTGATCAGGGTATGGTGAAAGCCCCCATCTGTCACGACCCTATACCAGTGCGACAAACCTGAAACGTCACACTCACAGCATTACTCCGAATTCATTAGGAGGCGAGTCACTTGAATAGGTCTCTAGACAGAAAGTGTCTGATGTCGATTTACTGTAGTTAAATATGTCAAACGTCACTGGATATGCCAAGTTTAGACACACCGTTGTAAAGCAGATGACAAAATACGTGGAATTTATTTTCATTTACATATAGTTTATAGGCAATGCATAAACTAAGGTACAATGTAAGTTTGAAGTGTGTGTGTGTGTGTGTGTGTGTGTGCGTGCATTTTCATCACAAAATTCTGTACCACAAAAGTTTGCTTTTATTCAGTATAGTCCATTTGTACAAAATATCCATCAATCACAATGTAAAGTATTTCAATTAGTATTTCTAAGTAAAAAAATATGGTTTCTCTGATATTTTTTTATTATCTAAAATACATTGAAAACTATCCCTCAACAGATGGTTTTCACCACAGATGTCCACTCATGTCTTTCCTGGTATGGGAATCTGAAGAAATAATAGTGCTGCTTTTATCAGCAAAAAAAAGCAAGATAATATGTCTACAGTGTTGTCATTAAAAATTACGCTGAATCATTGCCCCCAGCAGACAAATCCTTAATAGTTGACTTTGTTGAGAATGCAGAGAAAATCACCCAGAAGTCCTTGTCTGAGCACTTAGATAAGCACAGGTCCCACCATACTCATCAGTATGACTAATAATGTTATTTCATTTCTCCCAGCTGTGCTGGTGTTCAGTTTCGTCACCTGCTGGCTGGAGGAGAAATGACAGTGTCTCATGTTTCCCGCCCTGTCCCAGACATGGAGCTCTGCATCAGGGGAGCAGCAGGTGGAGGTGTACGTCACATCCAGGGATGATCCTCTAACCCATCCGCTGACGTCCAGCTTGGGTTCGCCTTTCCTCAGTCGAGAGTCCTTATGTCTGTGTGCTCCATGGTCCTTCGTGGTTTTTCCTACAGTTTTTCCATGTCCTCTCTCTCGCGTGCCATGCCTACGGAGAATGGTGAGCGTGCCCTGGCCTTCTGACAGCTGGATGGCAGCCAGGCCAGATTGCCCCCTGTCTGCAATGGTGAGAGACACAGTCCAGCTGCCTTGAGTGCAGAGAGGTGGGCAGGCGGTTTCCACTCGCATCGGGGAGCAGGACGGCGGGGCCGTGTCGTGGTCCTGGGAGGAGGGGTGTACAAGACGCTCAATCAACAGCCTGCTGAGAGAGGTCGCTACCACGAGCAGAGCGGTTAAAGCTCATGACAGGCGTCTCACCTGTGGAATGACAGTCAGATGCACCACAGCGTAGTTCGAGTCAGCTGAGTCCACAGCTTGGACAGTGAGGGTGAGCACCACGGACACACCTGCTGCCGTGTCTGCTGGGGCCTTTAACTGCACCTCCGCTCTCACTGACCTCCTCTCACCAACAACAAGCCTGCAATGAAGACAAGCCCAGGTAAACATGAACTTCAGCTGATGTTCACTACTCTCAAATCCCTCAAAAACACCACCCTTATTTAGATGCTTCTCTTAAAGTAAAGCTTGGAGTTTTACACCTGTACCGTCACGAGAACCGGCTTCTCTTGATCTTGGCTTTTCAAAACAGCTGTCCTGGAAACTCTTGACAATAGTCATTTTTTGGGCAGGTTTTTAATAAGTGCTTCAATGATAGAAACATGCTCGTTATGTGGTGGTGTTGGGAGATAAAAATATATTTGGTTTATGTAAAGCATAAATCGTGACGAGGCGTGCAGTTGTACGAACATAACTTGGTGGAATGTATTACTCAAGTTGGATTTCATTATTTTTTGTTGAGCTGCACACCTAAAAGTAGTTTATCCTGCATATACCATGACTAATTAACATAATACATACTCACATTTCATTTTTTAATAGAAATTTATTTTAATTAGTATTTAATAATGTTTCAATGTGCTCTGACGAAATACAGTCCCTATGGACAGAACAGCTGGTCAGTGTACTCACTGGAAGCATTGCATCCCTTCAACAGATTGAATGTTGATGGAATAAGCACTCATTAACATAGAATTCTTAGTAGGCTGCAAGAAGTACCTGCACAGTTCCATGAAATTAATGCACACCCATGTGACACCTCTCGACCAGTAAGAATCTAGTATTTATCAAAGCTGTGGCATAATTTTCCAATAATCATTCAAGATAAGCATGATAAAGCTCAACTATTTTCCTCGCAACAGGATCGACAGCCCCTCCACACATAGCTCATATCCACAACAGTGTATTTAACCACTTAGCTAAGTAGCTCTTTTGCAGTCCTTAACAACTAAAAAATGTCCTTGAAAAGTCCTTTAGAGCGCTGGAATTAAAATTTCAATCAGCTGTATGAACCCTGTGAAAATGGAGTCCACATTCATGACATGATTGGTAAAGTGCTGATCTAGCTGTTTGTGTTTAAGAAGCCTCCTCACCTCTGAGGTTCTCTCTGTGACAGGAAGCCACGGTCATCTTCAGCGCTCAGCGTGAAGTGTCTAGCTGGGCCGTGGTTTTCCACGTCAAAGAGAACCGTGTCTGCGTGGCCAGAGACGAGGAGGGGCACAGATAGTACCTATTCAGGTAGGGAGAATACGAACTCACTGCAAATTTTATGATGTCAGCTACAGGAATGCATTTTTTCCCCAGTGATGCACGTCTCATTCTTTCGCATTACTGCACCTGTATTTGCACGTGTGTGGGGTGAATCATCTCCCCAGACACCCTCTCTATTAGGTGTCCCTGCCCGTTGCTCCCAGAGAGATGCACGTAGAAAGGTTCTCTGGGCACCGACTCGATCCAGCCCACGAGCTCCATGGTGGAGGAAGAGGATGACGATGAAGAGTTGAGTGGCACCACCAGTACGCTCTCACCACCGCTGCCCAGCAGTGTCACATGACTAAAAGAAGCCTTGCTGACTGGGGAGAGGCCTGTCACGGCAAGCACCAGAAATGTGGGCACACCTGGATGAGGACAAGAGTCAACAAATGGCAGTTAGAAAACAAACTGGCTAAAGACGTCAGTCCAATATAAGAGGTTAAAGACTAGGGTCTGTAATCTAAAGTTTGCCAGTTTAAGGCATATAGGGAGACTGCAGCAGGAGCTTACTAACACATAACCTCCACTGGTTCAGTGAAATAGCAGCTTTGTAGAGAAGTGTTTGCTAAACTGCTAAACGTAGACCTGACTTCAAGCCATAGCACAGATCCCTCTTACCTGCCACTGGGGCGCCCTCCACCCTGGCCAGACCTGGGTGTGTCCCATTGGCCACGACTGCGAAGTAGTACAGGAAGTCCATGATGCTGTCGCCTGGGGAGACAGGGGTAAAGAGGAGATGACTGCAGGGTGGTACAAGACTGGAAAGACCACTGTCAAGCCAGGTAATTGTTCCTGTACCTATTACGTGGAAAGTCACAGGGCCTTCTGACTTGGTGCTGAGGTGCCACTGGCCTGGCTGAATGGGGGCCACCAGGCTGATCCTGTAAAGGCCCTGGTATATCTCCAGTTCTGCCAGAGGGCCCACCCCTCCTAGCAGGGACTGGGTCTCACCTGAAAAGCACACCAGTAATTAAGAAGGATTATAATTATCAACGGCTATCAGCATGGTTTATTGAGCGCAGGTCTGAGGAGGCAATGATGTGTCACTGTCTGCTTGTGCATGCCCGGTCTACGTGACTCAGCCTTGGCATCTGAGCTGCACATCTGCACGCGCACGCGTGCCACATGTGCATCAGCATCTGCCTGCCATCCAGCCGGCGCGGCGCACCTGCGGGGCTCGACAAGATGCCGCTTTTCAGAGTGCCGGCCAGGTGGAGAGTAACAGACTTCACTCCGTGGTCCACCTGGAAGGAGTGGGCGGAGGTTGATGCAGGGTCACTCCCAGCATACAGCAGCGTGACCTTCAGGGGGACACGAGTGTGTAGAACCAATCACAGTGACAGTGAGGGTGTTGAACACAGCACTCTGAGTATCTATACACAGGAATTTATTAATTTTACTGAGTGCCAGTTTGTTATATGAGGCGTTTCCCAGACAGTACCATATTGGTAGCAGTGTTGTCCTGAACAATGGCAGACACCTTTTGGATGTCATGGTTATTGGTAAAGACAGCCAGTCCCCCAGACACAGATGACAGTCTGGAGTAGAGGGAGAATCTGTCTGGAGACAAGGTCTCGCCCTTCTTTTCCAACCCCCTCCTCCAGCGTCCCGCGCGGCTCGGGTCCTCCGTCAAAAGGAAGCTCACCTAGCGCAGGCATAGAGGGACCGTGGACTCACTGGTTATCTTTTAATACTTTGGAGATGATGGTGAGTAGTGTGGCTGCAAGGAGCGATATCAGACAGGCATGGCACCAGACGGGCACAGTGCCAGGTGAGCGTAGCGCCAGGTACGGTACCTTGCTCTGCTTCTCCAACGTGAGAGCCTCCACCGCACCATACAGGTGGGAGTCCTTGGGGGAGGCGTCAGTGAAGACAAAGATCTCTGACAGGGGGGGGCTATGAGTCAGCGCCAGCTGAAGTACACACAAAGTTAGAAACACACGCACACATGCACACATGCGCACAGGTGCCGATTTGTACAGACTACCGACTTGTGATAGAAAGAGCAAATCCATATACATCAGTATCTTATTAAATCATGTGAACATGATTTTAAAAATAAAGATTTGATTAACAAGCTTGGTACTAAATTTTAATACGCCTTTTGAATATTTCCCTGTTCATTATCCCCCTGCGGCAGACTAGAAGAAGGCCACAGATTCTCGTTATCTCATTAGTGAAACAAGGTTGCTGGGAAAATGGTGTGAAGATTGCTGTAGAGGACTTTGTGTGAAACCGAACTCTCGATTCTGTAAGCATCTGGCGTGGAAAACCACTCCCCTCTCCGCCCAAAACACCTGCTGCTTTGTACTACCTGAGATGTTTGTGTTTTGGGCATCTCAATAAACTGTTCCTGACAAAGTAATCCAAATAAGCCTCTTAATTTTGCTGATAAACTTCTTAATTTGATGATGAGGACACTGTTGTGTTTGTCAGCGTTTGTGAGATATCACGACAGGTAATGTTGTGAGGTGAAGTAATGTTGGACGTGTGGAGATACTGAGCCTCTTGGTGCGGTGCTGCCTTTGTGCATATTGCTTGCACGTACCAACATTGCTGAGAGGCACATCTCAGGCTCATCTCCTCCTCCCAGGGCTGTCAGGTCCTCCAGGTGACGCATGAACAGCTCAGGGTCATCGGTCTCGAACACGGGACCTACAGCTGTGGCACAGGGCACAGAACGTCCCCCCGCTCCGTTACTCCTCTCACTGGTCAGGGTGGTTCAGGTACCCGGGTGAGTGTGTCTGTCCCCTATCCCTATGCGTGCCATGCTGGACAGAGCTCTTTGTCCTGCCCCGGTTCACCTGGGTCGTGGAAGGGGACCAGCACAAATGTGCCAGGCTGGCCGTGGTGCTCATCCTGTGCCCGGCTCTGGATTATGGACAGAGTACGGAGGCGCGCAGCGGTGATCTCCTCGAACATGCTGCCTGTCGTGTCGATGACGAAGACGAGGGCCGGCCTCTGCCTCACGCTGAGCAGCCTGTGAGAAGTGAGACACGTCACAGAGCGTTTTGTTAGACAGCAGCAGTCCCCTCACTTCTCAGCCTCAGTGAGCAAAGGGCAAAGGTATTTTTACACATCCATCAAGTCCAGTGCCAAGAATGAAGGCTCTCGCACTTGGGTTCAATACAACTCCTAAGTCTTTTGATGAAAGAAATGTCTAGAATTTAGATTTGATAAATTCTATATGCTTTAAGTATCATGTGTTGTGACTTTACAAGAGTTACTATTTATAACATCCCGCATCCATGTTTTACCTCAGAAAGTTATGCGGACCCACTGTGTCCCGGAGGTCCTGCAGTACGGCCGTGGTTGCCACGGTGGCGAGGCGTGCAGCGTCGGCGTGGAGATAGTGATGTGGAGAGAAAAGGGGCGAGGTGCTGTCCTTGTTGATGCCGCCCCTAGCATCATGGTGACGGCTGCTGTCCAGAATTCCACCATGGCTGCACTTACCTGTGACCCACAGAGATACGAAGGTAAGAGAAGATGCAGAACTCCAGGTAACTGTGTCAACCAGGTAATCTCCTGTCTCCGGGATTTTTTTTACATTTGAAGTGTACAAATTTGTGCACTTTATTGTATAAGACAAAATCGATCAATTCTGTGATGCATCTTATTTACTTACATTAGCAGACTTTTTTCCATCTAATTTTTTATTTGTACTGTAAAATACACCTGCATTATAACCTGGATTGGACTGGCATGTATTTCAGATTAAGTAATATTTGAATTAACTAGTAACAGAGCTGCGGTTAATTTAGTGGAAAGGTTCAGCTGCAGTCATGTCAGGTACATACTCTGGTGTTATACCCATTAGAGAACCAGATTGCTTAAACCACCTCGTATCCCTCAGTATAAATAAGACATTTAGAACTAAAAAATTTCATTTTAGTGTAAATGTCAGTTTGTTAACCGATATTTTACTACAAATAGTTGTTGTAATACAAGACCTAGGGGTTTGCTGGGCTCCGTGCTGAAATATCCTGTTGTGAGAAGAGGAGAATGCTGACCCTGGGTCAGTTTGGACAGGGCATTGTTCCTGCAGGTGTAGGTGTGGCACTCGGCACAGGTTGGGGTGTCCGCTGGGGATACGAAATTAAACATTAATTAAACAAATTTTAAAAAAGCACATGTCTAAGGTGTGGTGTATCTTTGATGTAGTGGCAGTTCATTGTGACGTGTTCATGCTGTAAGGACAATGCAGGAGCACTGGGTGGCTTGTCATGGGACTGTGAGGGGAAGCTGGGAAATCGAAGGATGCAGACAGGAGACAAGAACTCCATGCACACACACACACACACGTGCAAAGACATGCACACTGTACAGCTGTTTGTAGATTTAAATCTGGCTTTGAACAGGCCTGGACACCCGTTTAGTATGATGAAAGTCCAAGCACAGAAGACGTTTTTGAACCTACACCAACCTGCATAGCCTCACAGCAGCGATTGCTTGTTTGCTGAGCTAATCTCCAACATTAGGATTAAATCAACAGTCATTATCAAGACAGCTTCATGACAGCTCAGTTAGACAGTTATGAGGCAGGTGCACTCACCTGAGGCTACAGGTACTGCAGGCTGGTCTGGGTGTAGCAAGTGCAGGTATGGTGATTGCTGCCCCATCTCCACCCAGTTACTGTGGCTGTAGAAGTCCTGCATGCAGGGAGTATAGACAAGCATGAATAGCCAATCAGAGATCAGCAAAAAATTTCCTTATCAAGCCCAAATGAGTAGTGTTGTGTAGTAGTCCTCGGTTCTGGTACCTGAAGAGAATGGAGCAGCTGACCCAGACTCTGTCGGGCCCCTTGGTAATCCCTGGCCTGGACAGAGACAAGGATCAATGCCCAGAATTCCCTGAGCAATACCATGGCCTCCTCCACACG
Organism: Chitala chitala; assembly: GCA_025773905.1. Taxonomy (NCBI): domain Eukaryota; kingdom Metazoa; phylum Chordata; class Actinopteri; order Osteoglossiformes; family Notopteridae; genus Chitala; species Chitala chitala. The sequence goes on from JABJVR010042452.1 coordinate 8,223, forward strand.
CTCTGAGTCAAAATGGTACATCGGGTTGGACCTTGTGGAGCTCAGAAAGTCCATGGCTGCATTGGCTTTCACCACCTCTCCGACCGCATACCAGAACCCTCGACCCAGCTCCCTCTGGAAGCACAGAAAGCAGTTTGAATCCAAAGCCTCTGCTTGGAGGTTCTGTCGTTGCTTCCCCTCCCCCCTATCACATATTTTGTGGGCTTTCTGGGACAAGGTATGCAATCCTTCATTACTTCTGATCGGCTTTACTGGTTTTTATTACACACTGCACATAACTTAAAACCAATGGAGAAGCAAAATAGAACATCCTGTTTGTGTTTCACTGAACATGACTCGAGTTGTTCTGTGAATCTGTGAAATACCCCTACGATAGAAACCCCTTGGTTGTCAGGACAGCAGTCAGATTAGAACCTCAGGTGTAGGGCTTTAGCTCAGCAGGCTAATCCTCTTGTGTGGTAAATCTGAGCTGTCTGTACCTTGTGTGGGTTCAAGCTGCAGTGGGTTCAACCTCGTCACACTTGCGCCGATAGCCCTACATCTACACTGTGAACTGCAAGTGACCTCACCTCATCCAGCGTGCCCGTCCGCTGCTCTGCCTCGAGCATGCGCAGTGTGTCCAGCGTGACATTGAGCAGAGCCTGCTCTGTCATGTACTGGTGCGTGTGCGAGTCCCAGGACAACATCAGGATTCGGGACCAGAAGTTGGGCAGAAAGGCGAGGCAGCTGGGCAGAGCCAGGAGGAGCAGGCAGGTCCAGGTGCAGCGTGGACCTTGAGCCATGGCTCTGGCCACTGTGTCAGATGTCACTGGCGTAATGGAAATGGAGGGGAGAGCTTCATGTGGTTGCCCTGACAGTTTGTGGTAAATCTTTCAAATTCCTTACACAGTTTTGACTCACATGAAGGCCTGAAGTTTTATGTAGGCAACACAGGGTATAAAACAGGGTACAGTCTGCCCTGCTGTAGATACATAGGGCTCTCTCTCTCTCTCTCTCTCTCTCTCTCTCTCTCTCTCTCTCTGCTTCTCTCTTTCTCTCTCCCTCTCGGCTTCTCTCTCTCTCTCTCTCTTTCTCTCGGCTTCTCTCTCTTTCTCTCTTGCTCTCTCTCAAACCTCAAACCCGCACAAGCACTAATGCTGTATGTGGACTGATCAGTTTTAATATTAATTTTCTTAAATCACACTTGTAGTGTACTTCTTTTGCAAATGTGGAACACATTCATGCAGAAAGATGCTTCTCAGCACACGTGGTGAACATGTACACAGCATGCTTAGTATGCTGGTTTTTCTGTGCTTCTGTTTTATTCCAGTTGAAACAGGGTGCTGTTCTTTTTTTCTCTTACCGCAGACAGTGAGCTGGCAATTGTTGAGGTCTAACCGAGCCAGACGACTTAAACAACACTTCAAGGAGACGAGTGCCGCCGCTACTGCCTTTGTGTGCTCCAGGTGTTCTTTAAACATTAGATATCTATGTCCTTAAACATAGTTTAAGGACACAGATATTCTACGGAAAACAAAATGTAGTTCAAGTTCTACTGTTGTAGAGTGTGTCTGAGAAGGTGTAGCTGTGTAGTGTCTCTTTTCTCCTTTGGATAACATACAATGTCTTCTTGTTGACTTACATTCCAGAACAAGTCCAGCCTAATGTGAAGGCCATCTGCAATTTCTATAGTATTTCCATGTCAATAGACACGTCTGGGAGCCAACATGTGAAAGCTGGTTGACAGTAAATTATGTTACTTTATTAGATTTAGATAGAAGGATATTCCTAGAATACTTAAAGTGTTTTCTCTTGTGTTTTCATACCTTGAGCACATACCTGAGGTAAACCTGTACAGCTGTAGAGTCTGTGAAAACTACAGTCCTCTGTTTACCCATATACCATCTCTCTGTCAGGCTGGTGATGGGTGCTGTGCAGGATGTGGCAAAGGAAGAAGATAAAGAAATAGAGAGAGACAGAGACAAGGAGGGAGAGAGAGAGAGAGAGAGAGAGCAATCCATATCTCCTGCTTGACACACAGTTTATCTGTCCCACCACTGCTGGGCCCCTGCCCCCCCGGCCTTTCAGATCTCTAGATCTACGCCACACACAGCAACACCAGCGAGTGTGACTGTCACCCCGCAGCTTGGTGAAGAAGTCTACACTGGGCATGACACACTCACTGTTTAACACAGCTCAGGGGGTAAAAAGTGACACATGGAAAGCAGGAGATATGTGTGTGTGGTACAGTATATACACACAGATACATGTCTGTGGGGATACTCTGTACAGCACAACGTGATGCAAAAGCAGTCACGTGTGTTTGTGTGTGTGTAGGTAAGCAATTGTGTAGATTTTTTCACCGTCTGTATTACCTCACTGAGGCAGGCTAACACCTGACAATCTCTATCCGCAAGTAATCACAAATATATAAGTATATGTGTGTGTGTGTATATATATATATATATATATATATATATACACACACACACACACACACACACATACGCACAGTAAATATGTACAACACTTTACCAAAAGTGAATTCTGATTATTCCCTGAATGTATGAAATATGTAAAAAAAAAAGACGTAATTGGTGAACTTTATCCTGTGATATTAAGAACAATACAGCATACATTTACACAGTCTAATGTGAAGGCCATCTGCAATTTCTATAGTATTTGCATGTCAAAAACACGACATTACTAAAACTTCACAATTAACAGGATTTACATACAGAAACTCTTGACACCCAGTACCAAAGGAGACATCAGATTAAAACTAGCCAAGCTACACGGACGTGACATGAAGCCGCAGCTTAGTCTGCTCAGTAGGTGAAACGGCGCCGAACACGCATGTGCCATGAACACACTCTGTCTCACCTTCAGTCTTCACACATGTAAAGCACTCTGCAGTGCGCTCTTCAGCGGGTGCTTCTTGCTGAACTGCTGCTGTCCAATGACTAATGGACACTCGCAGAAGATGTCTGTGGAGTTGAGCTGTTTCTCCTGCTTTTCTCCCAAGCCTTGAAGATGTTGAGCGTCGTGGAGTGAAAGAGGGTTTCTCTCCTCACTTCATCCTCTTGTTCCTCCGCAGCACCCTGTGGCAGATCGAAAGAAACTGAAAGTTACGCCAGCAGGGGCTGAGAGACCACAGCCTGTGTGACGCAAGATGTCTGTGGAGAAAATCTGCATGCACCTCCGTTCTGTTTTCCCCAATTGGCCTTGATCTGCTTTTGAGTTTTTTCAAAGCAAGCTTCTTTAGGCGTCTGGGGTGAGGGAAAGCTTGGATGCCTCTTCTTCCCTCTGGTCTAGACCAGGCTGAGCTGTGTCACTGGCTCAGCATGAGCTGCCGTGGGCACTTACTGGAGGAGCCAGGCCTGGTGGAGTGACATCTGCAAAGCAGCAAGAGCCCTGTTCTGTCACCTTACTCCCCCTCAGCCGAGATTAATGCACACTGCATTGAGTTCTGACAATGGGCACGCATATTAAGAGCCTGGGTGTTTGCACTGAGGCATTGGGCCATTCCTCCTTCCCTTCCTCCCTCCCTCCCTCCCTCAATGAGAATGCCGTTGGCCTGGTCCACACAAAACAGCCACCTCCTAACCCCGCCTCCACCACCCACTCCCCCCACCCCAAACAGGGGAGCTCCTTTATTATCGCTTGATTGAAAATAGAGGCAAAGCAGTTGCTAGCCAACGCATGCTCTGGTGCTTGCACCTCAGTCATGACACCCTTTTGGAAAGAAATGGGTCAGAACACAAAGACAGCTCATGGAATGCTTGAGCTACATATCTGGCGCCCATGGAGACTGCTGATTGTTAAAGGGCGCTGGCCACAAAGACATGCTCTGGTGTCTCTGTATTTGCTGGACCCTCCATTTTGGACGCCAGAGGAAGAAAAGAGAGTTATATGTGCCCTCAAATACAGTATATTGTGCTTTTGGGAGAAGGAAACTTCAGAATTAGAATAAAAAGATTCTGAGTCAGAGGTGAAAGCATCTACAAGGAATTAAAGCAGAGCAGTGTCCTCAGGTGAGGGACTTAGCTAAAGAGATGGAGGTGATGTGTGGACACCGATGACTCAGTGTGAGTCAGACATGCAGAGTGACTCGCACACATCGAATGTCTGACAGCAAATAGGAAGGTCAGCTGACAAGATCTGCATTCTTATCCCATTATATAAGTTCACCGAAACGTGACAATAGACCGCGCTGACTGATTAACTGTTTGTGGCCCAGGTGCCCCAAGACCAGAATGTCACTTACCACATACCCTTTCAATGGTGTGAGGGAGGACGAGGGATCGTTTTGAACCAGGCAATCAGGCGTTATAAATGTGTTTGGACAGTGTGTCTTCTTTATGAGTTCACTTGTCTTGTGGACAGGCTAATTTTAGCTGGTGGAGTAACTTTCCCCACTGGGGTTCATAGTTGATGGATCCCCAAAGGACACCCATATTAGGAATCATATGTACAACATCTAAATGAGTTCTGCCAACGCACCCTCCTCCTGCCCGAACGCCCACTTCCACCTGGGCACTGAATGACAAAGTCTCCTAATGGCAAACCCTCTGTTTAAAAATTCTCTAGACAGAGTAGCTCTGTTAATCACGTTTTTTCTGTTTCTGTCCCTTGTTTCACAAAAATTTTGATTCTGTCAATTGATGATGTCAATCTGATGTCAATCTGACGATGGCATTTCTGGGTTTTGTTGTCTATATACAATTACCATGTGGTGATTCTCTGGCACTGATACCATCTAAACTCATCATGTTTCCAAGCCATAACTACGAGTACTGTAAGTTAGCTATAACATATCCTAGTAATATTACTGAACTAGAGGCTGCCAAATATTACATTGCAATAAAATATTTCTGCAAATAAAAACATTAAGAAAAAAATACTTTCGCTATATTTGTTAAAAGTTATTGCATTTTGAATATTTGATTCATCTTATTCTCCAAGATCTTATCCTTTGCAGGGTCATGAGTGGTCTGAAGCCCATGACCCTGGAGAACACAAACACACACACGTGCACACACACCCACAAACACACAGTGCTGAGAGCCACATGTGTCACCCGATATTTGATTCCGGTTTCTTTCATTTACTAGAGCATATTACTACAAATGGGCGCCTGCATGCTTTTTCATCCAACAGCCCTTACTGAGCTTCATAATTATTGATGAAATTGTTGCAAATGTATGTGCCAAAATAAAAAAGTAAAGCAGATTCATAAGCAAGAACTTCATTGCAGCAAAACCATATTTTCTGAATGCCTGCCAGGTGATTTGTGCTGTGACTCAACCATGAAGAAACAGCACCACCTCACAGTGCTTGAACACAATGGTGTATGGTGTCTTGTTTACCATGACAAATATTTTCAGGTTCAAGACCTTTCAAATTAATCCATGCATGTGTGTGAGCTGTACTTCAACTATTTCTATAAAGACTGCAATATTCCACTTAAGTTTCAGTAGTTCACATTTACAAAATATAATGTAATAATATATTGATCTTAATGATATTTTTCATAGACTTTGGTGAAGAAAACCTACATTGGAATTACCTCTCTCTGTTGGAGAAAGTTGAATGCATAAAGTTCATCCTCATTTGGAAAGCAGCGCGGCTGTGAACTGGACTTTGATTAAGGGGTGAGGCTGGCTTCCTGTTATAAGTTTCATTGATGACTATCTTCAGAATAAGGAACACTAACGTTTCTCTTGAAGGCAGGCATGAAAATTAGAATAAATGTTAACTAAACAGCTAAATGTGTTGCTGTAAATGTTAAGATCTTAAATTTATATGAAAGAAGATTACTGTCTTAATCTGAAACAGCGGTAGTTACACAATCATATTCTTACAGACGCCTGAAATCTGGTCACGACAAATTAGTTTACATTTGCTAAAGCTGTCACGCATTTTGTAAACATTTCACAAACTTAATGCAGTTGTAATACTAGGGGTATTGTAATTTTTTTTTCTATTAAGGTCAGCTAGTTTAATGAAGTATACATAAAATTGTCATCAATTGTAGCGCAAAGAAAGAATTTTATTTCCTCTTTTGTGACAGTGAATATATGTATTCCGAGTGTTCATTTTAATTATTTGCTTTAATTGTTTTCAGAACATTTGTGACTGGTAAATTGCCACTGGCATTAATTAGAAATTAACTTGTGTGCTTCCATGTTTGGAAAACAAAGGCAGCCTAAAGCATCCGACTGGAGTAGGTCAGCATTGGGGCCCACCTCTTCATGCAGATGGGTGACTTTCACAGATTTATTTCACAGTGCATGTCAGACCTCAACCATGAAACAAATAACAAATTAATGTAAAATTCAAAATGTATTAAATCTATGACACATTAAATTAATCAGTTCAATTTCCAATAATTAATTTTATTACACATGTATTTGTCTTATGTAATAATGTCACACTATACCCTCCATGTCCTTGCAGCCTTAACTTAGATAAGCCATTTAAAAGCAGATCAATGAGTAACTTCTACTCTGTTATTGAGATGACAAGACAGAACCTTTGCTTCATTTTAGAGATAGGTGTGTCTTTATCGGCTTTGTCCCACAAATATATTGTTAATCATTTAGGAACATGTAAATGTTATCAGATGAATAAGAAAAGGACAAGAACCTTGATTGTATTTAATTACATTTTATGTATAAAACACTGACATTCTACATGTCACCTAAATGCCAGTCTTCAGATTCAGCACAAGACTCTCCAGTATGATGGTTTATTTGCTGCTGACCTGTGGGTGTTCAATTTCTGCTGCCTAACTTCCTTTCTTTGCCCTATTCCCTGTACTGTCTACCTGTAGGTGTCACCATTTGGAATCATTTAATAAGGATCTGGACAAACATGCCAAAGAAGATGCTGAACACCAAGAATATTCAGAAGATGCTGAACACCTGATTATCTAGAAGATGCTGAACACCTGAATATCTAAAAGGTATTGAATAACCAGAAGATTCAGAATAACCTGAATATTCTTAAAATGCCCAAAACAGCCCTTTGCATCTTTTAGTAGTTACTGTTTTATGTTTCTAAAATCTGGGTTTGTTTTGTTCTCAGGTGGTATTTTGTGACCACATGTGGGGCTTCTTGTAATTTTTGTAAAGGCAGCCCTGTTCCTGAGATCTGGGATTCTGGGAGTGATGCTCACACATCGTGGTTAATACCCACTGTTTCAAGTTTGCATTTGGGTCCTCCTTATTTTTTTCAGCTTCATTCTTAAACTGAAATTGCTGTTGAGTATTTTCCAAAAACAAAAAAAAAATTGTAATTGTATAAATTCTGTTCTTCGTGCCATGGCTTGTCTGTGCTATTGGTAAAATTTTGTTAAGAATGTTACTTAGTTGTGTAAATGAACCTGTCAAATGATCTGAAAACATTTTCAATGAACAGGTTGTTACTACCAGTTACTGGATTGCAGGTTCTATTCAGGCCCCTGGCTCTGAGCTGGCATTGAGAGGTTTTTGTTGTGATGGCAACCCTGACCAGTTTGTACCCTCCCTTGTACCCTGCGTGAAGTGTGAGAAAACAATGGCACCTATCATTGTGAGCACCATGACCTACACTATATTCACAGTAGTGTCAGTAAGATCCATGACTTCTGCTCCCTTCTGGGGTGACATGGAACCTCTACTGTTACATCTTAAGTAGACATATTGATGGCAGAGATCTACCAGCCCAACTCAAGTCATGATACCATGACTTGACACAATACCCTGGTCATCTTAGAACTAGCCATGTATTACCGAGACCAAGTTTAATATTGAGTTTCATTTGTTCACCAAAAAACGAGATTAAAACCATGTTTATGAGAACATACAGTACAACACTGTTCCCTAATTAAAAAAAAAACAGTGCTGCTCCCACTTTTATATAGTTACAAACGCACAACAAGTCAGCATATTTAGTAAGGCATTATGTATATGTGACACAATAAAACATACAATGTTTTAAACTGATGTTTTTTTAAACATACAATACACTGAACAGAACAGAACAGGCAATAGTGAACAGGAAGAAACAAAACGGCTGCCAGGTTGACATTTTTTTGCACCAATGAAATATTTAATCTACGAATAATTGCCCTCCTGACTACCAATCGGCTGTACGGAATTATTGTGTATATCACATGTGGGCGGCTGTTCTTTATGATTGGCAGATTTTTTACACAATTACGTTAACCAAATTAGTCTTTTCCACCAATAGGCACTGAGGAAATTGTTTATGGGCGGTAGTTTCAAATTCCCGGTTGCTCGACCGCTCAGTTTCGTAGATGTAACCGACAGACCTGATGGTTCCTAGTTTTGTATATTTTAATTTTAAATACATGATTAATTCTTAGTAAACACATGTACACTTTCTATGCAAGCACAAAGTTAGGAAAGGTTAGCTAGTGAGCTAGCCAGTTTAACCCGTTTGCCAATTCAGGCGCTGATCGTTGCAGAATCCGGGAGAGGGTAAGTCGGGCAGTTGAAAAATATCAGTTTAATTAAGTCTGAATTCTACATAACCTTAATGATTATAATGTAGTCAACTTTAAAATGAAGAAAATGTAAATTAGGTATCTGTATTTTGTACGCGCGGCCTAACATTGGCGTTTCTAGACTTGACAAATTGGACATTAGCCTGCTAGCCTGTTGTATAAATTCCCTCTTTTTACTTTTTGCGCTTTGTTGTGCTTCAGCTTTAGCAAACCGAAACGGATGGCTATAACGGTGGCAACATTCACAGTTTAAACCATATTTGTTTTTATGAAACTGACTTTGAACATAAACGCCTGCAAAGTAAGGTAGATCAGAGAAAAGGCTGCCATAATTAATGTAGTCCAGTTCTACTCTGCATAAGTTCTTTCTAGTGCATATCTAATGAAACATCTCTTTTAAACTTGCATTTATTGTGAATAAAACATTTCCTGATTAGCATTCGTATTTTTCTCTTAATATTGGAGGGCACTGTATGTTGTATTACTCGTAATGATACATAGTTTAAATTCCTTGAAACATCCAGACGTCATGGTATAAAAGCTTCCTCTGATGTTTAAAGTGTTGTAGCTTCTATGCCCAATGCACAGTATGAGACAGGGGTGTTAATCTCACATTCAGTTCAATTCAATTTATTGAATAAATAAATTCAATAAATTTTTTTACAATGTGCTTTTTACAATGATGTGCCTCCAAGTGCTCTACAGAAGAAATTGCAGATGTTACAAAGTAACAGCAATACCAACAAAGCCAGACAACAGTGGTTAAAGGAGAGGAACGAAAAACATAAAAATTTGTTCTGTAAATTGTGGCCTTAACTGTGCATAATATTCCTTTGTAGTTTAATGTGGAACACCACCGTTGGAGTTATTTCTGTTTTGCTGGGGCTTCATGCGTCAGTCTATGGTTTATCATTTCAGGTGTGTCCGCAAGGTGTATGTTGTGAATCGGGTGGAAGGCAATGGAGGCTGGGCCCGCCGTGCAAGCAGAGGTGGAGTTTCGTGGGGTGGAGTACACCGTCAGGGTGGAGGTAGAAGAGGAGCTGCTGGTTGTGGAGATCTCTGATTTAGTGACGGCTGACCAGTGGAGAGGGGAGTTTGATCCTGCCTGTAAGTGTAATGCTGTTTCCTTTCTACTTATGACATGACCTGTTCATGATGGGCTTCAGTTTAATGTTCTGAAGGCACTCTTTGTTTGTTTTTTCTTTTACATTCAGATATCGAAGATCTCACTCGCAAGACGGGCAATTTCAAGCAGTTCTCAGTGTTTTGCAGCATGTTGGAATCTGCTGTTGCTAAGGTTAGTGAAGTAGGAAATTATTTGTAATGCAGTGTAACCTTTTACATTGGTTTGAAATTTTTTTTTGATGCCATAGTTGTACTGTAATATTGTACATTTATCACTTTGTAAACACGTACCCTCAAATTTTGACACGTTTAAAATGTGTATTTAACAGATAGCGGTGTTTCCCCTGTAATAGTGCAGGTATGGTGGGCTGCCATGCCAACAAGACTCCCGCCATGCATACATGGCAGGTCAGTTGTTTTAAACGGGTACACTGGTTTTGTGAATTAACAAAAGTTTCACATTAAAACGGAAAGTGTTGATTTTGTGTAATAACACAAAAAACTTTTGTGATAAAACACAATACTTTGGCATCTCGTACAAAAGGTATTATGCTAAAAACGTAAAAGTTTCTCATTAGAAAACAAAAGTATCACGTAAAAACGCAAAAAAAAAAGGTTTATGTTGTCTTCGCTGAGTCTTCATCACCAAGTTACAGCAACTTCATGGTATTAAATATTTTCTCTTGGAACAACGGTCATTGTATTTGTCTCTTGTCTGCACTTTCAATACGTTACGCAAACGTTACGATGTGTCAGTAATCAGGGTCATTGTTGTAGTTTAACAGAACATAACTGATCATGAAGTAATCGTCACAGAGTGAATCTGTTTTGTAATGAAGTTTGAGTTAACGCGAGACGATTTGCCGTAATGGAACTAACGTTAATAAAACGCAAGTTATTTGGCTGCTATTAACACTAAAGTTAGCATGGCACCACCTAATGCCGGTGTTGGCCTAAGCATCAGTGATGATGTGGGTGACACACATGCTGCAGGTGAACCAGTGCATAGAAGCAAACAGAACATCTGGACTGGACCCAGAGTTTCAAATTGCTGAGCAGTTCAAATTGCTATTTGCTCCAACTTGAGAGTTTATTATAGTTTTATCATCTGATATTTTGATATTTCACATTTCATTATACTGATTTTATGTTATTGATATATTGGATTTTTATTAAAAATTGTTCTAATTTTGATTCTGAAATAATTGGTAGCTCTGACAGTTGTGTGCGGTAAATGAATCTTATTAATGCTCTCCTTGTTTTACCGGACTGTTACATGGGAATTGCCAACCAAAGGTTTTGTGTTGCATGAGAAATGAGTAACCAAAAATTTTAGCACGTGTGTAAAACCTTTTCCATCCTCATGCCTCCATGTCTGAAAAATTTTCTAGGGGAAACTCTGGACTATGCAGCCCTGTCATCTATGCTCATAATGCCACATGAGGCTTGATTGCTGTTTTTCAGACCAGTGAAGCAGTGACCCTTGACCTTTTAACATACGCTGACCTGGAGGTTTTGCGTAATCGGAAGATGGGACTGGGAAGCAAATCACGAACCCAGCCTCAGTCTCCAGCCATCAGTGCCAAACGATACCTAATTCTCGTCTACACTGTTGAGTTCGATAGGTCAGTACCCTTCTTTTGTACTGGTTTAACTTGCTTTGTGTAGTTTTTTTTTTCCTTCATATTTAGGTTTAATGAAAAGGTGTCATCTGCTTTAACACAATTAGCTTGGTGTTGGCTGAATGGTAAAAAAAACTTTGTTGTGTGGGAATCACAAACTAACGGAAGGTAAATGAGCTTGCAGTGGTTTGTAGTCTTACTGAAATTGTTAACCGTCCTGTGCTTTTATGTTGTGGAATTTCATGCTGTGGATTGGCTGTAATTTTCACTGGTGTAAGGAAATTATCTCAAATGTGGATACCTCTCCTGAGAGAGATTAAAATGCCCTGACGTACCTTTTTCCCCCACACCAACAGGATCCATTACCCTCTACCCCTGCCGTACCAAGGCAAGCCAGACCCAGTCACCCTACAGAGGGAGATCCGGGCCCTGAAGGCAGAGCTTGCTGCTCTGGGAACCCAGGGCGGTCGCAACCTACAAGAACCAGAAGTGTCTCGTCTTCGGACCGAGTCAGTGCTTAACTTGTCTCATTTAAATAACAGAATTACCATTAAAAAATGACATTGCATTGTAGAAGCACTACAGTCCTGAATGTCCTTTAAAGACCAGATGATATACCGGTGTACAGCAGGGACTTCTGATAACATCTCTTATAGGGCTAAAGAATCTCCTTATTGTGCCCGGTGCAATTGAGTTAATTTACGTAAACGTAAAGACAATTTTGGTCTTGCCATTAGTTTAATCAGGCACTGGCTGTGAAGTGGTGTAAACAAGATTTGCACCAGAAAATGCAAGGCGGCGCTGTTTTTCTGTTCATATGATTTAAAAACACTTGTCGGAGCACTGGGACTTCTTTGCGAACCTTCACACTACACTGCTGACTTGGTCGTAATTGTAGTCTGCTGGTGTGTAGTGGGGCTACAAAGATCAACATGGCATGTAATTGCTGGTTGTTTCCTTTATGGTTAAAATGTAAGGCTTTGAGAGGAGTGTGTAACTGAATGGAGTAAGTACAGATGTAAACTCATGCAGCTGATTATGCTGTCACATTAATTAAGGTAGTGCAAAGCACTATGCACTTAAAGGAAATTCTAACACAAATGATCATTGCTGTTTGTTTGAAATGGCTGTGCAAGCCCTTCAGTGTATGTATTAAAGTTGACCAATGTGTGACCAATTATAGTGAGTGATGCCTTATGAAAACAAAATTGATCTGTTGTGAATTTGTAGAGCTAATTGAGCGCATAGACTTGGAGAAAATACAGATTGTAGCGTCCTCAGAACTGCATTATAAGTGTTAACTGGTGTTCTGTTTTAGCTTGGACTGTCACCCTTCGGTTTAGTGGCTTTGCTCACCCTTCGGTTTAGTGGCTTTGCTCACCCTTCGGTTTAGTGGCTTTGCTCACCCTTCGGTTTAGTGGCTTTGCTC
>JABJVR010042452.1:28001-69573 GCA_025773905.1 Chitala chitala
TTACATTTTTTTGGTTTTAAATTTTTTCTTAATTTTTAATATGTTTTTTGCCTGTTTTTATTTGTTTTTTGCTTTTTCTTCTTTTTTACCCCCCCCCCCCCCCTTGCCACTACCCCATGCTGGAAAAATGTTAATGCATGTTTTACATTTATTCATTTAGCAGATCCCTTTGTCCAAAGCAGCTTACATGTTACAACAAAATTGGTTCTCTGCATTTAACCCATCCCTTGACGCAAGGGTTGGGCAGCCTTAATTTGGCATCCAGGGACAGTAACAGTCCTAGGTCACTTGGTGCCCTAGTCTAGATTACATTTGCCTGCCCCCACCCCCACTTCATGTGCTCTTCAGCCAGTGGCACCCCTATGGATGGACAACATCTCTTGGATTTGCCTATACTGCCACTGCCTGGGGAGCTAGTGCACAAGGTGGTCACATGGTGGTCAGAGTGGGATTAGAACCAGGAGGCTTCCACATCCCAGCCTGATGTCTACCCAACAAGCCAGCAACCACCTAACTATATTGTATATACTAACTATATTGTACATACTATACTAGAATAGATTACCTGTATCTCAGATTTTTAAATCTTGGTACTTGAGACATGTCATAGTACAGTCACAAATTACCAGCAATATCTATGATGTCACCACAAAGAAATAATTAATTTCAAAACAAATTTGATCTTCATTGTCTGAAGCAGCAGATATGGATTCGCCCATCTACGCACGAATAGGTATGCGTCAGCCGAAATCCTGTAGTCTAATTCATTGTTCAGATGGATTTTTTTTTTCTCTCCATTAAACTTTATAGCCATAATGATTATTCGATTATTTACAGACAGGCATAGGATCTTTTGGGATCTTATTTCTCCTTATAATTTTATTTAAACACAGCACTGACTTTGAACGATGGCTCACCATATGTACTTTTGTCCCGTTTTGCAGAACACACGTTGGTGTCTTGGAAGTCATTTAAGAATTGCTATTTCAGTTGGACAATACACAGAAAAAAGACGTGAAAATATATTCCTACAAGATGATTAATTCATGTAAAACGACTGAAAACACAGATTCTTCAGATTTCTTTTCAGATGGGTTTTTTGTCTTCACAGATTATTTTAAATATTATGTGAAGACCAACTTTGGTCTGTCGTAATACTTTGCCCATTATAAACTCTTACGTTTTATTTTAATGTAGGTGAGAAGGTCACATCAGGAAAAAAAAAAAAAAAAACACGTGAGTGACAGGTTATTACGTCGCCGTTGTTATTACGCTTAGTACATTGCGAGTGATGAATTAAGATTTGGTTGACGCATTCAAGCATTTCACAACGTCCCTCTGGAGCATCGCAGGGAGGAACACATCGTATTACACAACACGAAACATGCCAGGAACATACTTTATGATTTAAAAACAGTGTTGCGAACATGAATCACTGGCACAAGTTGGTCATGAGTTTGTGTACACTAAAGCCGCTGATAACAGTGCTTTTCTGAGATGAGTCTTTAGAGAGGGGTGTGTAAAAAAAAAAAACTACAGATTTTTGAAAAGGTATGAAAAAGATTTTAAGAAAACGCATTCAAACTTCGCTCACATCCACAGTGCTGTGCAGTTGTGTGTGTAAAATATTCCCATTGTTTGCAAAACGGATACTTACAAGCGTGACTCACGCTGACTCCTTACTGGGAAAGTGTGCCTGTGATGTTACTCACTCTTACCAGGAGAAACACAGTGTGCGAGCTAGAGGACAAGAACGGAAGGACTTTGTTTCCTGTTGATTAAATGTATGTCTTAACAATTACTTACTTCGGTTCTTGAGTAAGAAGGAGCAACAAAAACACATGAAAAAGAAAGGCTGCAAGGTACGAAAAGCGGTATTCGCGTTTTACCTGCGTACATAATAATCGTGTGTAACTGATTTGTTCGCATGTTCGCTTTCTGTCAAAGGTAACTGTCATCGAGAGCTCCGATTTTGGTCTAACTTTGCGGAGAATGCTCAGATGGGTTATTGTAATTACTTTAAATTAATTGCACTTTGTCTGATTTACGTGGACAGTATACTGAAACATAACTGGTAAAGGAAAATGCATGCATAGTTTATTTGTATTAAACTTAATTTTCAGTTTAATTAACTGTAGGAAGTACAAAACAGCCCAAGAGTTTGCGTGCACCTTTGAGAGCAGTTTTATTTTCCATGCCGCTTAGCAAAGATCCACTTTGATAAAAACTTTTAAGAGCACAGACGTAAATTACGTTCTGTCCCTATAATAAAACATTAACGGGAGTATTATAAAAGAAGACAAGCGTCCTGTGACCATCTGTGACAGTTGTTCGAAGTTGAATACCCCACGTTTTTAGTTTAAGTCAAAACTGTTTGAAATATAATGGCGTTATATGGGATGACAGCTTCATTGTTTGGCATGCTTCACGGTTTCGAGTATTTCGTGTAGTAAATCCTGCTACGCACGAGTTGTTTAATAGTTTTTCCAAGTGCAGTACAACAGTTAAAATGATAGGACGAATGTGTCAAATGTGTCCGATTCCAGACTTTTAGTTAGATTGCTGTGTAGTTCTACTTAATTGCACCTTTTAGTTCCAATCATTGCCCAGCTTTTGGGGAGGACATGCCCCCCCTCCTAATATTTGGGGTGACCGAATTGTCCCCACGAGACACCATGCATCCTGGTAACTTTAATCATATGGTGGGTTAAGTGGCATTCATGAAATCTTGATTCTTGAAATGAAATCTGTGCTTCTGGGTCCAATATATTACTTTCGCCATTTATTGATTTGGATGGGTATTGTTTGGATGACATCACTACGTTCATTTAGCACGCACAGCACAGTATGTAGCTTTTATACCTACAAAGCAATGCAAGAATTACTATATCAATCAAAGTTTAAAGTGAGAGCCTATTAATCATAACCTGTTAAGTGCATACTAAACATGAAAATCTGGGCCAGTCTAATGACCTGGTGAAGACAACACTCAAAAGGTTTCTTGTCGTGTATTGCTGTGTGGAAAAACGAGTAGTCGTGGTAAGTTCTTTCTTGAATACGCCGGTCTGACGCATCACGGGAGTGATGTGACGGGGAGGCACAGACGATGTGTCACAGGAAAATCTACGTGCCCCAAAAGCCTGTTTTTTCCAGCGCTGAAGCAAAAACATTGTAAGGCAAATTGTAAATTTTAAGTGTTTGTAATTAGATCGGCTGTTAAACAGATAATTGTTGAACAATCTTGGCTTCTTAAAAGCACTGGGGGGAAAATACCGAAAACATTAGTTTTGCTTCTTTATCAGTCTGCATGTCCGTTATAAAAGTAAAAACTAGGGAAATACATATGTCTGGTTTCCTCTACTGACAGTACATACAATTATCACTTGAAGTTGTTGGAATTATTGCGGGGTTAGGGTGATGCAATGTGAGATACCCCAAAATGTAACATATATCAATCTGACAAAAACGATGAGGAGTTTTCAGGTTTGAAATTTAATGTGGCAATTATTGTAATGTACCACGGGAGCCGGCGGGTGTCGAACTCTAGTCGTCACACCAGACAAGAGCCTCTTATGGCAGAAACAAAACCTTGAAAGCTGTGAGATTTCTCCAGACCTTTTCCCCTCAGTTCCAAAAACATTCAACACATCTTGCATGCTACCTAGGACTTGTCCCCAGCAAACACAAAACGTTGAAATAACGTTAGATAAACGTTTAGGGAACGTTTATCTAACGTTATTTGAACGTTTTGTGTTTGCTGGGTCTTAGTCCCCAAGCTTCATAACATGGAACAATGCATGTGAGACGCTTTATCCTTAGAGTGTCATTTATTTCTTGCCTTTGTTTCCGTCACTTACCCATTGATTGTAAAATAAGTAAAATTTTGTAAATCATGGCTACATGATGTGACAGCGTGCCACTGATTTTTGAGGTCCACATTCGTGAGTTGCGTGACTTGTTGACATATCTCTATGTAAGGCCTACGTCGCATGCTTGGTTCAGCAGTTTTGGAGAAGTTGCAAATTTCCAGATACGTGAGTGACATTTTCTGTTTACCTCCCTCGCCTATCATGTGCAAGTTTCTTCACGGTCAACGCTTTCCCAATACACACATCCAGTTATTGAGTTTATATTGCATCGTATGTACAGCTATACAATGTAAACACGCTGCACGTTACTCTCGCGCATGCGCCTACTTGCGTGCATTTAATAAATCATGCTTTGAAGTACATTTAAGTTAAGGCCGTATGGAGGGCCCAGTTTGCCAAGCGGACGTCATACCTGCGTATATACAAGCAGGTCGAAATAAGCTGCTATTTCCAAATGTTCCACTCTTCTTACTTCCCGTTTCTCAACATTAATTGTGGTCATCCGCTGTTCTTGCAAATTCAGAAATTCGTGTAATTTGCACGATGACAACTTTCCATTGCAGCCTAAAACATTTTTCTTGGAGTCTAAATATGGTAAAGTTATAAAACTCTGTAATGACGTATTAGATAAAGCGTCATGTTTACTATTATACAAAACCAAAATCAAAGAACCTGTGTTGCGCAGAAGTGTAATGACAATATATTTTGCTCGTTTCCAACAATTTATTATAACTGAGCGAAAAGAATAAACTAAAAAATGTTTCATGCTTGAAATATATTTTAGTCGCACGTGGATCTCGAGGCTGGTACACTGCTCCCTTGCTGCTTAGACAACCAAAGCAGTGTGTACGGCGAACGAACGTCCTCCCACGTTTGTCTGCTGCCTTTGTTGTGCTCGTGATGGAAACGTGAGGAGGAGGAGGAGATAGAGGAGTGGGTCAAGAAGAGGTGGTGGAGGAGTAAGCCTCGTGCAGACACTAAAAACATCTCCCGCCACGCAACCTTGTAGGCGCAACAGTTCTCTGCTTCCTTGCTGCTGTAGAAGAAGTGGGGGGGGGGTATTGTATGTTTTCTGGGTACTTGTGTATGGAGGTGTGTCTGAAGACATCTGCGCCCACTTGTTTTATTATTATTGTTCTTGTTATTGTTATATATTTTATGTTTTTGTTGTTATTATTGATGGAAGCCACCACTTAACTAAAGAAGAAAAAATGTAGTAATAAC
The DNA here is from genome assembly GCA_025773905.1 of Chitala chitala. Lineage (NCBI taxonomy): Eukaryota > Metazoa > Chordata > Actinopteri > Osteoglossiformes > Notopteridae > Chitala > Chitala chitala. The sequence goes on from JABJVR010042452.1 coordinate 33,095, forward strand.
ATTTTTGGTTTGTCGGTAGTTCTGGTAAATGTTATGACGTTTTCAACTCCAGAGCTGCAAAATCTGCTGTTACAAACAGGCTACAGTAAGAAATTCCGCAGTGCTGATTGCACATTTTAAAAAAGGCTGACTGTAAGAAAATCGCTGAAAACGTTTTTCAACGTTTGCACAATGCAACTAAGGTCTCCATAAAATAAATGCTCATTTTTAATCGAATATCCATTGTCAAAAAGAAACGGAGGGTTAACGCATTCATAATTGCGTACAGTATTTATACATATACAACACTACTGTAACAGCCAAGAAGAGGCATTGAACATAAATGACAACGATTGAACTTTTGCATTACTTTTCTTGTAATATATTTCATTGATGAAGTCGCGTTTCGTTTGCTTTGCAGGGTCCGCACGTACACCACAGTTTACGATGCAGCTGTTAACAGACAACACGGTCGACACAACCGCTCAGTCCACAGTAATGCATGACGCGTTTGCCACAGTAATGCTGAAATGAGGGGCGCAACCCCGGACCCGGCTCGCAGCATGACTTGCTAAAGGACTGGATCTTGCAGCCGTGACTTGCTTTTTACTCAGAAGGCGTGGTTCGAGTTTCTTTCCATCAACACTCACCTGGGCGTGTCGGACGGTACGGAGAGCGGCATGGGTCAAACTCTCTCCCTTAAATCTTACTCCATTGCACCCAAAGCAAAAGGGAGGTCCGCGGAGAGTACTACAACGCGGAAGATCTTTCGTAGAATAACTAGCGATGAATCGAGGGATTACCGGTTTGACCGGAATCTAGTTAAAAATAAGGACTTGCTGAGGCTGGATGACAAGCTGCGGGACTGTTCAAAGGAGGAGACGGGGCTGGCAGGAGGAGTAGAGTCGCGGAGGGGCCAGTCTGAGATCGCGGGAAGCACGACTGGGAGTGAGGACAATAAGACGACCATCACGGTGGCCAGATGTGGCGTGGATTTTGCAGATGGGACGCGGCGTGACCCGCGCGCTCAGCCCCACAGAAACCCCCAGCACAGTGTCCTGCACGCGTCGGGGGAGGACAATGACAGAAACACTGCAGTCCGGACCATGGAGAAGCAGTCTTTGGGAGTGCAATGCCCGAACGCTTTGGAGGTATCGATAGATTTAATCCAGTTCAATCCGGAGGAAGAAGAGACCGTGAGACTCACTTTGGCACGCGATTTATATTTGGACGCCAGGGACAAAAGCGGACTGTCCAGAAAGAACTGCGAAGGCTGCGAGCCCCATGCGAATAACAAAATGACCAAAGCTTCGTCCAGCACCGTCCCTTGTCCATCCAGGACGCACAGACAGGGCGAGAGGAGCAACAGCTCTCCTGTGGATTTGGGAAGTCGCCAAGATGCACCGACGGACCCGTGCAAACAGCAGCGCGAGCTAGGCACGGGCATTCCGGGCAGCCTCAGCTTCCCCGGCACGATCCCGCGGCTCATCGTGACCCCCGATCCCAGTCCCGGCCGCACCGAGCCGCCGAACGGGACGCATGGCCGCGCGCACCAAGATGAGGAGTCGCCGTGCTCGGACAGCGGGTGCGGAGGCTCGCCCGTGCCATCGCTCTCGCTCCGAAAGCTGTCCAGCTCGTCCTCTGCCGGCCTGTCCTCGGCCTCCTCCTTTGAGGAGTCGGAGGATGACTTCGCGTGCAGCGACGCGGAGCCCAGCAGTGCTCCTGCTGTGTGCAAAACGCTGAGCAGTCCCGATGAGCTCTCTGGGGTAAGTGGGACAGTTTTCCGTCTGTTTGTGCTTTACTTGCCCTACTTTTTGCAGCTGTCTTATTGTTATTATTATCATCTATATTATTATTGTTATTGATATTATTGCTATTGATATTGTTATTGTTATTATTATCGTTGTTATTATTATTATTATTATTATTATTATTAGTGGAACCTAACTGCGATAATAAACATGTTTTATTCTTTTACGCATCTGGAAACTAAGTATACTATATTTTTGTGCATGTTGTAAATATTGGGCAGGATGCTGGTGTTATTGCAGTAACTTTCCTGTATCTACAACGCAATACGTGACGTTTTAATGAATAATCAATCAAAATTGTACAACGTTTTGTCTATGTAAAATCGTTCTTGTTCTGAAAAATGCTGGCGCACAGATTGTTGCGTTGTGCAGACCGACACAGAGCTTTTTGTGTAAATGCGCGGCCCTGTGATGGATTCTTTGAGTGACTTTGTCCTGGGAAGAAGCGCCTGTTCTTTTTACATGTAGACACAGTTTTTTTTATTCACGTTTTTGGATCACAAAGCTTGCATTCAACAGTTGACTCGCAAAGTCGTGTAGGAACTTGCGCTTTTGTGCCAAGGAGTGAGAGAAAACGGCTCATGTTATCTGTATGTTTAAGGACAGGCCGTTACTTAGTTTTATCTCTTTGAGCGCACACCCAGATTAGAGTACATTCCAGTTCCATCTTTAAATCCGCGTGTGTGTGTGTGTGTGTGTGTGTGTGTGTGTGTGTGTGTGTGTGTGTGTGTGTGTGTGTGTGTGTAGGATCCATAAATTGAAATCGCATACAAGCTGCCTTTCAGCAAGACTGCAGTGCCTGCAGTGACGATTGGTATTTTATGTGTTACCTTCCTTAGATTCCAGGGCGGCAGTGCGTTTTACACATTTAGACCACAATTAAATGGTCTTATGGGACCCCCTTTGTATTAACTGAAGCCCCAATTCTGCCTTTTCTTTAGACACAGGAGCCAGCTTCCTCTGTGTTGTGGAACTCTCTTTTCTGGTACTTTGGCCTGGAGATGACCTCATAAATCTTTTCATTCTGTCTCCTGCTGGGCCTTTTCCTCTTAAAGTTAACACGCCCACACACTCTGGGCTCCAGCCTTACCAAACACACTTTTTGTAAGAGTTAAAATTAATTTTCAGGCAATTACACGAATTTCTTTTGGCAGGTTGAGTTCATAGCATTTCATTTTTATTAGTACGGCTTTTAGTGAGGTTGATTGAAAGCTCTTGTCTAGGTTATCTTTTAAGTTAAGTGGATGGACACTGCAGTCAACACCAGCCGATAATGAAGAATGAGAGGCAGTCGTGGGACGCTTTTAGGAGTCCAAGATGAGCACTGCCCCCTCCCCCCAAGGTCTAGCTATGCATGTTGGCTTTTGGAAATGCAAGGTGTTGGTAGAATGTTGCGCACCTGTTCAAACTTGCTTAAAGTCAGCTAGCAAACTCTGTAGCTCATATACGGCTTGTGTTTGGCCTCTTGTGTAGAAATACTTTGAGTGTTTGGGAGAGACACGAACGCATGTCCAGTGGTACGCATTATAATACTCAGGTTAACTGTGAAACCCACCAAGTGTACGACAGGCGAACTAGGACACAGGAGCTCTCCGTTAGCCGGAGGATCCATGTGATCTATTAGTGGTGTTGTCACTTGGCATCAGACAGCGGCGTGCTAATGCAGAATTAAATGGTGGGAAAGAAATTTCAGTGACACAGAATGAGCTGGGAGCAGTTCCTGATCAGACTAATCATAGTCTGCGTTTCCTGAACAACAAGCAGCTTTCTAAACCAGGAATCTGTGTCACAGGTTGGCTGCAACCCGCTCAGCATTTCCAGTTATAGCCGAAAACACGTTTTTGCATGGTTGCACCCTTCTGGGGGTCTAAGTGTTAAAAGGAGTCAGTGGCTTGCAAATACCCCGAGTCACTGGCTTTTGTCTTTGGCCGGACAAGCGTGTTTTATCAATTGTTGATGTCAGTTATTTGCTGTGCAGGATTCACAGTTGGGAGTCTTCAGTGTCCTGAGAGGGTGAATGTTGACATGTCCCAAAATCCATATCAGTGCATGACACTGAGGTTGGTCACCAGTTCACTCAGCTGTTTAGTCACACACACACACACACACACACACACACACACACACACACACACACAGAGAGCATTTGCCTTATTTAATGTACACTGCTTAGTTTGCTAAGACTTGCGTCCCTGTGTCTTTCGGCTTTAAGGCTGCCAGGAAGACTGGCATTTTGAGCGAAAAACAAATGATCCAGCCAGCCACCGCGGAGCTGCCATACGTGCACATCGATGTATACTGGTGCACATACCATTCGCAGTTTAAGAAGTGTAATGGAAAATTGGGCTGAAAGTGCTTCCGTTGCTAGGTGACGCTGCTGCCTTATATGGTGTTGTCTGTTTTCCTCTTGCCGATCTGCACTCCTCCTCCCGCTCTCTTGTTGTCCCCTTCCCACCCCCCCATTCTTCCTCTTCATCGGCTCATTGACGCACTGAGCCAACTGGCAGACTTCAACATAAACGGCGGAGAGAACGAATGGGCAGAAAGGGGGGAAAAACAGCCAATTCGTGACAGTTTCCAGAAAGAGTAGTGTGTGTGAGGTTTGCTGCTTCTGGCATTTTCCATGTTGCTCACTTAATACCGAATTGGTGGCAGTGCTGTTTGCATGGGACGGGGACAGATTCCAAGTGAGAAACTCGCACTGTGGCCAAACCTGTAAAAATCTGCCCTACTAATGGGCGTGTCAACAAAGCTATGGGTAGTTGGGTAGTTCTCTGCCACCACCCACGACGTCTCTCTCTCTCTCTCTCGGGGACATTAGACTTGTCAGACGGGTTTCTCAGTAGAAGCAAGGCGAATCTGTCTTTGCGTAAAGAACGCCTTAGATGGGGGCAAAGATGGTTGGGTGGGCAGGTGCATGGCACAAGAAAGGATGACATAACATGTACAGAATGTTTAGATGCGATAGCGTGGCAGGTGCAGATACCACGAGGGGAGCTTTCACTGTCGGAGAGGTGTTTGGGTGGGGACCTGCCAGCAATGGGTAGAAATTTTCTGTTCTGAAAATTGTGATTACCCCGCCTCACACCACACACATGCGAACCGCACACGCACGCATGCACACCACTTCCCTTAACACCTCCCTATTACATTTCCATTTGTTTTTCTTGGAGCTAAGGGGGTTTTAGCATCTGTAGCTGCCATGGTTTTGGCTGACGGACAGAGGGAGGGAGAGAGAGAGGGATGGAGGGAGGGAGGGAGAGAGAGAGATGAAGGAAGGACTGAGAGGGTGAAAGGTAGAGAGTAGGAGGAAGCAGGAGAACACTTCAAACCGCACATGGAGTGACAGTGGTAGTTAGAGTCATTCTCACCCCAGCTATTGCAGCCAGCTTCTGTTTCCCTCACTGAATGGGAAGGCGGGCGCGGAGCGGTGGGATTCCTCTCCCAGTCATTGAGTGCATGGACATTTTTACATAAGGTAGATTGCTTGGGACACTGAGGCAAACGGTGACTACGCTGCGTATGGACAAGTGTTCAGGGTCTAGGACACGAGCCTTGGTGACAGACGTGTACCCCAACCGGTAAATATTAACCTGGTCAAACCGGGGCGTGGCCCAGCGGCTGGACACAAGCCAGGCCTATGGGAACGCCGAACGATTTCCGGCAGGTGGTAAGACTGGGGGGCACTTTAGCGGGTAGCTGTGGCAGTGTCCGAACACCCTGATGTGCTGTGTATGGCGTGGCGTGGTCCCGCCGCACATCCCCGTGCTCCCGCTGAGCGTCCCTGTCCGAGCGCATGCGCTTCAGCGTCTGCTTTCTGCTGCACCGGATCTCAAGCGAGTGTCCGAGGCGTGGGATAACCATGTGGACCTCTGAGGTGTGTGTGCATTAGTGTCAGCGCTGTGTTTTGTGGGCGGAGTCTGCAAGTGGCTGCCCAGGTTTACTGGAGGTTATAGAGAGAGGACCAGGTCTCCAAGTTCTGTATTGCACCCCATCCTAGTCATAAAGCAGAGATTGTGCTGAAATGCATTGCCACTGTGTCAGGATGAATGTGAAGCGCTGCCTACAGGAGGTTTATTTTTAAACCAGAGGACTGTGTCTGTACCTCGTTTCCATGGTACGCTGGGTATTGGTGCTCTGTGTATGTACTGTTATGTACTGTTTGGAGAGTTGGGCGGTGACCATTGATTCAGCAGCGCAAGCGCTAGGACCGCACTGTTCTCCGAACACACTGCGATGGTCTTTACTGTGAAGTCCAGTTGTGTCAGATAATGACTCGGGGTGTTTTTCTCACACAAGTTGAGACTGGCTAATTTACAGTGTCACCTTGGTATGGCGTGGCTACAGTGCTGTAACAGCTGAAGCGTTGCATTTCTCTGAGGCTTGCGTGTTCTGCGTTCGCTGTGTTTGGAACGCCACAGGGGGCTAGATCCGAGTTTGGGTCTGCTGAACCAGCTCTTCTTTGGGATAGAAAGGTGAGGAGACGGTGGCTTTTTTTTTTTTTTTTTTCCCCTCCCCTAACACTCGAGACAGAGGGCCGAGTGTTAGGTACACATGAGATTGTGTGTGTGTGTGTGTGTGTGTGTGTGTGTGTGTGTGTGTGTGTGTGTGTGTGTGTGTGTGAGTGAGGGGCTCTGTCTAGCATAGCCAGAGTTTGGCCCTTTCCACCTGAAATACACACACACACACACACACGCACGCGTTTTGCCGTGTGCCAAAAACAGGACGTATGTTGGAAGTACTCTTGCTCTGGATCATTGCGGTCCTCCCTTGTATCTCTACATCTTTCTGCTTCGCTGTTCTCCCTTGTCCAACATGTTTTCATCTGAGCCACATAGGCATATTTTGACAGAGGAGACTTTTTCTCCTCACCAGTGGGGAACTCTGCCCCTTCCTTGGCTGACCTTTGGCTAGCCCCTTCCTGTCACCTGACCAGGCTCCTGTGTCAGCACTCGGTCTTCTTGCGACCTCCGTCAGCACTCTGGTTGTGACTCCACGCCTGTTTTTGTCATTTTGTGTGTGGTCTCATCTATCAGTTATAACATCTCACGCTCCGCTCTTTATCTCCAGTTGTCTCTAGTTTAGTTTATTGTGCCAGTCGACAGGAGCACCTGCTTTGGCTACAGTGTGCCAGCCAACAGAAATGCCCGCTTTGGCTTCAGTGTGAAGCTGTTTTTTAAAACTGCCTCTGCACAGGACCTTGTATGTTTAGGTCAGCATTTGTCTTGCGTCAGACGCCTATTGTCGACCATAAAATAGATTTGTGCTCCATAAAATATCCATAATGCATTCTACCTGACACCTAGTGTAGGATGTGTGGGTGCACGCACGCACGCACGCACACACACACACACAAAAGCCCAGCTCTCATTGACCCCTTCATCATTTTCTCCCTCTGAATAGTTATTGATTTGTCTTCAGACAAGCTGAGTAACCTCTTATCAGCACAGAAAAGCTCCCATCAGCGAGTGTTAAACTGCTTTAAACAGGGGGTTCTGACCTCATCAGCAGCGTAGATAAAGCGTCTGTTTTTTTTTTTTTTAATGACTCTCTCCTTACAAACTGTCTGCCTTCTGGAACATTCAGCACACCTGTTGGGGATTACCGAAATGGGAAATTATCTCTGTTTGGAGTGTGAGTAATTCAGTGGCCGTTTTTTTGGTAAATAAAATCAAAGTTTATTGTTTATTGACATGACTACGGGCAGGGCGGACAGGGGACAGGGTAAAGGTGAGGATGACTGCTAATATGTAATCCGGCAGAGGCGCTGTGTGTTCTGTGTGTCGGGAGGCGTGGGAGCGTTTCCCTGGTGTGCCGTGGAGTGAGAGCAGGGCGCGTTTCCAGGAACGTTCTCATGTGGGAAAGGCGGTAACCGTGCCAACGTCTCGCCCCTTTGTGTAGACCAAGTCGTGGAAGAAGCTGAAGACCATGGTGCATTTCTCTCCTTTCGTGGTCTCCTACAAGAAGTGCTATCCTTGGGTGCAGCTGGCTGGACACGCAGGTACAGGACCAACCCCCCCCCCGGTTTTCCTTCCTCTGTGTGTGTGTGTGTGTGTGTGTGTGTGTGTCTCCCTGCGTGTGTGTCTCCCTCCCCGTCTCTCTGTCTGTGCATGTCTGAATCTGGGAGAAGCTCAGTTCTGCATGTCACGGCTCCGTTTCATGCATGCCCCTGCACCTTCACAATGCCAGTGCCCGCTTGTACATGCCAGTTTAACTTTTTTTTTTTTTTAAACCTGCCTTTCCTTGCAGTTTTGCGTAAGCGGTGGTGAGTACATGCGCATGTAGCTGGCTGTCTCTGGTTCCCACCCGTCTGAGTGTGCCTGACACAGACTCGCTCAGCAGCATCTGACTGCTGTGCTCTCCCGACACAGGAAACTTCCAAGCCGGGGATTATGGGAAACTCTTGAAGAAGTACTGCGTGTGTGAGCAGCAGTGCCTTCTGAAACTTATGGGGGACACCCTGCGCCCCTTCGTGCCTGGGTACTACGGTGTGGTTCAGCGAGACGAGCAGGAATACAACCTCATGGACGACCTGCTCGCCGACTTCGATTCCCCCTCCATCATGGACTGCAAGATGGGCACTCGGTGAGTGTGTCTGTCAGGCGGGTGGGTGGAAGGTCTATTTTTACTTTGAAGTAATTACATCATAAACTCCACATGCAATGGAAATTTCAAAAATGTACTTTCAGTTCAAATAAATATTATTAGTTAGTTTTTTTTTTAGTGCCAGATCTTTCCATGGAAACAGCGGGTTCTGCACAGCACAGGAGAACTGGATATTGCTGTGTGGTGACATCAGTGCTTATCTAAGCAGGTTTGATAGTGCTGTTGTGCTGAGAGTAGATCAGCATGCTCTTTGCTCCCCTCTGCCTATCCCCACACACACCCAGTGTACTGTCATTACAGTCACAAGTCGTTTGTCGTCCTGCCGCTAGGTGTTGGTCAAAGGTGAATTCTGGGGATTTTGTTATGCAATGAACTGCCCGTGTGTCCTCTCTTTCAGAAATGACATCCTCTGACAATATATTAGATTCTATTGTTTATTGTCTCCATGATTAAAAAAAAAAAAAAAACGGTACCTAAATAAAAACACAATCTGCAGCGTCTGAATTAATTGTGCTACTGTTCAGTAATCAGCCTGAGGGGGAAAAAACCGTGTCTGTAACGAGAGGTCTTGGCTTTGATGAAGGGGGATAAGAGAATAGGCAGTGTGCTGGATAGCTTTTGTCGTCCATGTTAGAGTGCTTTCTTCCTGCACCGAGTAGTGCAGACACCCTGTAACTGTGGTAATGGTGGTCCTATAAATTTAGATGCTGTTTTCACTGTCTTCATGAAAAGATTGTGGTAACATGATGTAATGTTTCCAAACCACACCACAATGCATCCTGTTATGATGCTTTCTATTATGTAGCAAAAGAAATTGAGAAGGACTTTTTCGGACATACCAAGTTTCCAGCTGTGTCCTTTCTGTAGCATTGCTGATGTGCAGGGACCAGAGGGAGTCAGAAATGCGCATGCACAAAACCTTGAATCTGTTCACAATTTTGTGTGTTTGGTGTTAATTATGTTGAACAGGTGATTTGAGTTTTAATTCTTCTGAAGTCAGTTATGAGCTCTTTCTGTGTGTCCCATGCCAGGAGGCAGGTTGTTGTTGTGACATCCTATGGTCAGGTTTGTCGCTTCATCCCTGTATGCCATCCTGTTGCCGTTAGCAACGAGCCCCATGATTGTAGTGTTGGTGTGGTGTTTTTTTTCCAAGTTTCATAAATGCTGTAAATGCGAAAATAATTGCACAAGATATGACATATAAGAGTTGCATATATATGGGACCAACATATCGCTAATGCACAATAACATAACATAATGTTCAGATAGGGGAATAAACCTAACGTTTTTTTTTTTTTCCAGTTCAGGTAACCTCGACTGCCCTGATAGTTTCACAGGGTTATTTGTGCTCACCTTTGGTCCTGTTCTGCCCCCCCCCCCCAGAACGTACCTGGAAGAAGAACTGGTGAAGGCACGGGAGCATCCCCGGCTGCGTAAGGACATGTACGAGAAGATGGTGGCGGTGGACCCCGGGGCACCCAGCGAGGAGGAGCGCGCCCAGCAGGCCGTGCTCAAGCCGCGCTACATGCAGTGGCGGGAGACGCTGAGCTCCACGGCAACACTCGGGTTCCGCATCGAGGGTATCAAGGTGTGTGTGGCTCCTGCCTCAGGTGTAGGCCTCCTGCCTCAGGTGTAGGTGTCCTCCTTAAGGTAGTCTCCAGAGCTCTTCACCAGCATGTACTGATCCACCTCGTTCCCTTCTGCACGCAGAAAGCTGACGGCACGTGCAACACCAACTTCAAGAAGACCAAGCAGAGGGAGCAGGTCGTGCAGGCGCTCGAGGACTTTGTGGAAGGGAACTCCCGAGTACTGGTGTGTGTTTCCCTGGGGAGACTCTTCCTGAAGAGCTCCACTCAAGGCTGTTTCGTTTGTGGCTGAACATCTCCTGTGATTCTCATCGTTGCTTCTCCCCGTGACAGGAGAGTTACCTGGCGAGGCTGAAGGAACTGCGGGGTGTCCTGGAGAACTCTGAGTTCTTTCGCACACACGAGGTGAGCGGCACTTTGCCTTGTCCTGTGGCCTGTTTTGTTACTGTGTCCTGTTGTCCTCCGATGAGTTACCCATGTAGTTGGAGACAGTAATATTGTACAAACTTGTACGTTTGAGCTGTAAGAATCCACTGAGCTAAACTGGGAACAAACAAGCAGTGTGTGGGAAATGCTACTGGTCCTTCTCTCCGTAATAGTGTTGATTTGCTTTGAGTTGTGCCGGTGTATCCACCGGCTACCTCAGTTTACAGCTGGTAGTTCATCAAAGACCTGGTTTTAGTGTGACAGTTGATCGCAGCCCATTCTGTTGCCCCTCCCCAGGTGGTGGGCAGCTCGCTGCTCTTCGTGCATGACCGTACGCAGAAGGCACGTGTGTGGATGATTGACTTTGGCAAGACGGTACCCCTGCCACCGCCCCTCACCCTGAACCACCGCACCCCCTGGGTGGAAGGAAACCGCGAGGACGGCTACCTGTGGGGCCTAGACAACCTCATTGAAATCCTGAGCTCCATGCTGCCGACTGCCTGAGAGGGAGGGGGACTATCTTTGGGACACAGGAAAAGAGCCAGAGGGAAGGGCTCGCTTGTCCCACCTTAGAAGAGGAAGATCTGTGGAGCTCCAAAATATTGCTGTGGCAGCCTGGGCTTTTTCTTTGTCAGAGAGGGAGAACCTGAGAGGAAGAGTCAACCCCAGAACAAGGACTACAAAAGCCATGTTATGGGATGAGTGCTCAGTGCTACCTGCTGGTGCCTTGGCATGCTACGCACACCCCAATTATCTTCTGTTCTTTGGTGCCCCCTGCTGGTAAGATGGGAGATTAGGCATTCCTTTACACTTAACAAGAACAAAATTCTGAAGTTGCCTTAAGAAAAGAAAGGAAAAAAAAAAGTGTTTAAATGTAGTGGACCATTTAAACCTTTTGTGTGTGTGGGTTTTTTGCAGTTCCTTATAACACTAGAACACTGGAATACTTGTACAGTTTTATTTGGTCAGTTTGTATTGTAAAATACCGCTTTTATTTAATTTTAGCTACAGTTTGTACATATTTTGTGCTTTCCTATACCTTTTTGTGGCAGTTTTTGCAGTTTTTATGAGAATCTTTTTTTTAATACTTATTCAGAAAATTGTTGCAAAGCTGTCTGATGCATTGGAAAATTAACTGGAATTTTTTTTTTATTATTATTTTTTTTTATAGAAAATCAGTCTTAAAATTGTGAAATTCAAAACTCTCTGTCTCTGGGGATCAGAGTTTTAGTGAAGTTTGCCCACGTGACGCGTGTTGAAATGACACATAGGTGCCGCCCTCCTGGGTCTTGAATGGCTTTTGCGTCACAAAAGCATGCAACTGTGTTTTTGCACTGTGGGCATGGCGCCTGTGCATGTATCATGAATTTATTTTCGTACAACAAACTGGAATACATTACACTAATTTTTTTTTTTTCTCCAGAGTTTGCTGAACAAAGACTAAAGCTCCACACTCCCCAGTACAGCCACTACTTTTTAATTAAAAGCATGGTTTTTTCATAATTTTGAGTTGGTACCAAATGGCCATTTAAGGTGTTTTCTTTTTTCTGTTTTTTTTATGCATTATTGCTTTTTTTTTTTTTTTTTTTTTTTTTGTAATTACATTTTATAACAAAAATGTGGACAAAATTTTGACAATAATTAATGGATGATGTTCCACCATGTGTGAGAATGTTTTATTAAGAGAGTATGCTTGGAAACAGGGTTCCAAATTTAATAATATAACAGTATGGATTTAACCTGAGACCATGTAGGTAGCACACGTCGTAGTCATCACCGCAATGTGAGACGTTTATTTTTTGGAGGGGGGAGTATTTATTGCTTTTCTATGGTTAGGCTTTAATATGTGTATGTGTTATGTAATCGGGTCTACCATTAACTATGTTATGCCTTTTGAAATTACGTCCGTGTTGAGAATTGGATTCACTCGTTTTCTGTAGTAACTATCTGTTAGGACTCTGGAAGGGCTACTGCTTAAGTAACGCATTTAGTTTCTGTGCCATTATTGTGAAATTAACCTTTTGAAATCTAAACGCGTTGTAAGCAGTCTGATGATTTACAGTGAGTGAGGAAAGCTTCTCGTTACTTTGGGATCTTAAGTTGAACAAAAATGCGTTACCACAATGCATGTATATATGTAAGCTATATTGTGAACAGGTTTTCAACAACTACAGGTCTTTTAACCATAAGTTTAAATATTTGGTATCTATTGCGACAGGGGTTTCAGTAGAATTTGGCTGAATTTTTTTTTTGTGTATTTATTTAAGTGTAACAAGATATATATATACCCCCCCCCCCATCACAAATCATCCTTAGTAAAACATGCACAAATTCACAAATAGTTTTCCTAGGTTATATTATAAACGTTAAGTTACCTGGTACGAAAATTAAAAAGCAATATTCTTTTAAATGGCTTGTAAATTACCTTTTCCTGTCAGTTTGCGCATTCTGACTTGAGTCTTCCACAACCTGTAACTGCATGTCAGGAGCTGGATTCCTTTCACGTGTGCGCAACACGAAACGACCTGCTGTTCTTTCAAAAATTACAGATCAGAAACCTGCGACACCATTCCCCAAAGGTCCCTTGTTAAAGGAATGACACTAAAATGTTTACAGCGAGCTTCTGACGTTCGGGTTTTTGCTGTATCCGTTTAACGTAAACATTGTGCTGCATTAACTCTATGCGTTCTGAGACTGACACAGAGGATGAGTGAAATGCGGCTGATGTTTTGTGTGTGTGGTTCTCCGCACTGTGTTCCACATACAGTGACACGTGTTGAAACTGAATCCTCTGCGAGTGTGTACGTGCGCATGCGAGCATGTGCAGAATGCAAATAAACTGGAACAATGAGCGTGTGTGAATGGCATCTTTTGTAACGATAGCAACTGTTTGCACAAATTCTTAGAATATTTACTTTGAACCACACTTCCTTCAGCTGCTGACCCCGTGCCCTCGGACGTGACAACCCCTTGGCCTTAAGGAAATATGGCTGGTGAATTCAGATCCCTTTTATCAGTCTGCTAAAATTAATCACATTCAATAACTAACTGGAATTCAGCATGGCTGTTAAATATTTCAAGATGGAGTTATCCAATACACTAGCTGCCTTTTTTGTTTACTGTAGCTTCTGTTGCTGCTGTCCTCACCGGTCACCTTTCAGCAACCCAGCCCACAGCGCACTGTAGTTACCCCTGCGTCGTACACAATAGCCCTTTTCATTGTAAGGAGAAACTTCTTTTGCTATCAAATGCGTGCTTATAAATAGACCAACATATGTTTATTTGCTTAAGTTTAATTTCAAGATAAGTGGACCAGAGGTAGAATACAGTGCGTCAGTTACGTTTGGTGGTGTGGAGCAGAACCACCTGAGCAGCCAAGCCTTCCTCCACGCCTCCTGGGGGTATGATGTACAGGGAGCCATCCCCAGCCCTCTGGGGGTCCATCTCCCTGAGCTGTGCGTTACTTTCACTCAGCTCCTCTAGGCCCCACAGCTGGTATCGCAGGCTCTTGCCCTGCTTGGCTAAAATGAAGGCTTTCTGCACCCTGTCTGTGGGCCAGCCAGAGCTGCCCCGGGGCAGCCACAGCCAGGACGCATCATGGTCTGGCTGGAAGTCTCTGCTGCTCACACTGCCCTCCTCCAAACCCAGCAGCACTCCTGGAAGGTGAAGCGCAGTGTCGGTACGGTTCTGACACGTTCAAGGTAAAAGCCTAAGGCTAGCCCAAAACAGTGTAATTATATGGAATGTCACCTGAGGCGACCGCCCAGTGGGCCCGGTGGCCACTGCGCTGACAGGGCTCGTGGTTGAAGTCCTCATCATAGCTACACAGGAGCAGTTAGGGAATCAACATTATTACACCGAGCACAAGGGCATTTCAGTATAGGATTAACCTTTGTACATTCCCTAGCATATCTGTCTCACAGGATATACGACACTGGCATACAACGCAAATACTGAGCGTATTAGATCAGACAGGCACGTTCACCATACATAAACAGCACTTTTTAGTCAGGGCTGTCAACAAACTATCAATAAAAGCAGTAAGTTGTTTTACGCTTCTGTTACGTGAGACACTGAAAGAGGAAAAAAGAACAAATGTACCATATAGTAATCTTGTGCCATTTTATCTGAATAAGTAAGGACTGGACGGAAAGGAGAAGGAAGCACACTGAGAAGGATACGGAATTAGAACTGGTTGTCCTTCAGCAAGATGTCCCAGTATAGTCAAAGCATTGGCCCCGCCCATACCTCCTGTCAGTCGTTCCGCCCGGCATCCAATCATCTCCTCAGCCAGCAAAGCCATGTCACGGGCTACGTAAATACCATGGTCATAACCCTATTCACAACTGGGTTAAGATACTTGGTTAAAACCACTGCGCACAGATGATCTTGTCAAGAGAGAGCTGTGACAGGTTACCTGAGAATATCTCCCCCTGAGCGGTGTAGCCCCTGCTTACTGCTGCTTTCACTATGTCCTCCATAGACAAGCCTGCTGGGGGCTGCATCAACTGGCTGGCCATCCACAAAGCAACCAGTCCACACCTGAGGAACACATTGTATTGGGCACGCTCAGTGGGGAGAACAGCTCATCTGGATGTGCTCCACACGCACGTGTTAATATAAATAACACGTGCTGTATGTAAATTCAATACAAATTAATCTCCTGGAAAGTCAGGTGACTCACTGTGGTCCATCCTGGATGAGGGAAGGCACATATTTGTTGAACAGCACCCACTGCAGGTCCTGCCTGAAACTACCAGGGGAATATCTGTTAAGTTTGTTCACATATTATGTAGAGTCCAACAGCTTTATGGCTGGGGCAGCCAAACACCCATGTCAGGTTTGTCTGGACATCGTATGTGGGGTTATGCAGGAAGGCCCTGGGTTTACCTGGGTGTATGATCACATCATTGGACTCAACCCCATAACTGAAATATTATCACAATCATCTTTCTCCTGATGACTAAATTGGACTTTTTTTTTATTATTTATCAAAAATTCTAAATCCTGCAGTGTGTCTTGGTACATCTTAAATCCAAGAACTTGGGTGGCTATAGGGGACTCACCTGCTCTCCCTTTTCAGAAGCAGCTGTCGGGGCTCTTCGTAATCTCCTTCTACGGGTGCCTTTCCCTCGGCGATGGCCTGGTAAAGTTTCTTTTTCGCATGGCATGGGGCGACAGCTGGGGCTGGTGGTGGGGGCGGAGGTGGAGGTGCTGGCAGGGGTGGGGACTCGGCCGCCATCCCTTCCTTCTGTCTTCCACTGTCATCCGACGCTGTGAGACACAGACAGTCTCTCAATGTGCAAGTTAACAATGACAAGATGGAGAATGTCAGTTTATGTATAAAATACGTTCTCTGCGGTCTCGAAATATTAGTACACTGACACCACATTGGTAATTACATATAGTGCATGTTAACGTAGCAAAACGCAAAGAAGGTAACATCTTAATATCTAGCCACACGGTGCAGATACACATAAAGGAAGTCAAAATCGGTATGCTATTTTTGTACGATTTGTCCACGTTACACAACAGGAAATTCCCTATAATTTATGTGAAAGTTAAGACAGACTGTATGATTATGATCTCACACACACACACACACACACATACATTACATATCTATATATATATATGTATATAACTAGTAAAAACACATACTTTTCGCTGAATTGCACAATACTCGTTAAAGTGTGCTGTTTGAGAAAGCTAACCAAACAAGTCGTTAAATGCGGAAAATTCAAGGACAATAAATCGGACATAGAAACAACATCGAAACTTTAAAGAAAGTTGTGCCGAATGGATCTGCTGATGGAGACGCACATGTTGACATACCCGCAACGTTGTGGATCACAAGTCCAGCTGTAGTCCCGCAGTCCATATAAGGTTACCCAGTCTTATAATTACAACCCAACATTCTCCAAGTTAACGATATACGATAAACTCATCTACGAATTATATATATTGAGACTGCAAAATGTTCATGAGTAAATGTGTGGGGTTTCTGCAATAAAAATTAATTGCATAATTCCTCCTGAATGTACATTAGATAATAAAGTAAGATATTTGTATACAATGTATAGGTAACATTGAGATGTCATTATATATTTGGCATTTTAAATATGACAATTTTATTTACTTATTTTTATCTTGCTCGCTTGCTTAGAAATTCAATAGGTATCAAGTCGGAAATATATTGTTGTAACACTGAGTGTACAGCCAAAGAAGATACCGCTTCCTTGTTCTTAAAGTCTGGAGTTATTGTTATTATTATTATGAAAATTATTATTTTTTGGATCCAAACAATCCATATATGTAATTATCACAAACTAATGACTCAAAACAAGTTTAGTGTCTATTATTATATTTAACAAAATTTTATATTGGGTTTAGACAGGAACGGACCAATGTTTGAATTAATTTCTACCCGAAACACAAATGACACCCACAGTACACCATCCAATGACATTGCTTAGTTTAAACGCGTTGTTGAATATAAGCCAATTAAACCAGGTTTTATTAGTTTGAGGCGGTAATTTAAGTAAGCCAATAATTTCACAGAGAGCAGGGTTTCTTTGTGATAGACAATAAAAACGACCAATTGCAAGGCAGTTTTAGTTCAATGACTGTATGAATCGTATTCTCTTAAGGCGAGGGAACCGTCTGACTAGGCCGTGGTTTGCAGTATCGACAAAGTAAGTATTAAGACGTTATAACAATTTATGTGATTCTTTATTAAAAGACATAGGTACTACTTTACATGTGAATCGCAACTTTTAATGTAAGGAGTATTCGTAAATATTTCTTGTATAACATTACCTAGTTTCGATGGTCATTGGGGGGATATTTACAGATTGTGGTTTACTTACGCGTTAAATAATTTTTAATAGATTTCTTTTTTCTCTCTCTCTCAAATTCGCGGATTTCGATAGCTTTCTGTGTTAAGTCGAAGTGATTATACGGCGTGAAAAATAAATTTAAGCGTAAAACATTAAGCTGAAATTTACCTGTAGGCTTATGAATGAAACGCCGTGTATTTGCAGTTATTAATGTGACCGTAAAATAGACTTTTGTATATAAAGTTCAATCTTGAATAGAAAGATAAATACAAATAATTGGCAATACTTCATAAGTATCCAAATTGGTGTTTTTTGTGTTAGTTGGATGAACGGTCTAATGCTTAACGGTAGCGATAGACACTGCCACTGAATTTTATTGCCATGCCATGGAAGAAATTGATTGTAAATTGACAGGATCACTATAGAATCTTTCTAATTTTTACTTTGTAATGCAATTTTTGAAGCAGCGGATGTAATTTTTTATCTTTGCAAATGAATTTCTTAAGACATTGTATACTGATGAAGTTCCTTTCTAAGATCATGGCTGCTCAAGAAGTTCGACTCAATCACACAATCTACATCAACAACCTCAATGAGAAGATTAAGAAAGATGGTATGTAATTATGCATGTTAATATTGTATTCTGAGTTCTGACATGGTTGTTTTACCGTTTAGGTATTCATGTTTGTCTTCATTTTTTTTTTTTTTTCTCTCTATTTGTTTCTGTCTACCACCCAGAGCTGAAGAAATCTCTCTACGCCATCTTTTCTCAGTTTGGCCAAATCCTGGACATTCTGGTTTCTCGCTCCCTCAAGATGAGAGGACAGGCGTTCGTAATCTTCAAGGAGGTCAACAGTGCCTCCAATGCGCTGCGTTCTATGCAGGGTTTTCCTTTTTATGACAAACCCATGGTACACTTGAACGCTACTTGCCTGTTTGACCTTTTTTATACTGGTTGTATTCTTTGAGAAGTAAGCTGATGGTAGACATTAATGGGGTGTTTATATACCTCCAATGCAACAAAGTAACAAACTGAAAGTAAAACCATTCCACTCCGGTTTTTATGCATCAGTGCTGTAGTTATTCACTTCTCTCTGTACTGCATGATGCGATTCAATTGTTCAATACCACTGTTACTGGAAAAAAAAATCAGCTGATCTGAGAGCAATCTCTTTTCACGTTAGGAATTTCTGCTGTGTGTGTGTGTGTGTGTGTGTGTGTGTGTGTGTGTGTGTGTGTGTGTGTGTGTGTGTCTGGAAAGCTTGGTGTAATTTGGTTGGCAGATTCCTTTTTACAATTTCAGCAGCTTTTAGCCAAAAGTGGTGTGATGTGATCCAATAGCCATTCCAAGGATCTGCAAGTGTTGATCATCTTACTGCGTTCCAGCGGATCCAGTATGCCAAGACAGACTCGGACATAATCGCCAAGATGAAGGGGACCTACGTGGAACGTGACCGCAAGAAGGAGAAGAGGAAGGGGAAGGGTCCAGAGGGTGCAGGGAAGAAGGGCGTCCCGGGGGCAGCCATGGGCCCAGGTGTTCCCACTGCTATGCCTGTGAGTGTTGCTCTGCCCTTTCCTGGCTAGACATACCTGTATAGGTAGCCATGTCTGTGAACCAGGGCTGCTGTGGGATCATGTGCACAAATCCATTTCTGTGACCTTGTGCAAGATCACATCAGTCCAGCAGCCTTTTGCCTTCACAGATGAATTTATAAAAGTAGCTCGGTTAGGGATAATAAACGCATCGATCTCTGGCTTTTCCTAATGTTGGAAGCACAGATAGCAAGTGGTCTCATTTACAGCAACAATGTTATGATTTTTGCCTGTATGAGAGTTTAGCTTGTTTAAGGAAATGGGGTCATCTTAATGTTGTCTTTCCCTTTTTTTTTTTTTTTTTTTTTTTTTTTTTTTTTTTTTCTCACCAGATTTTTTTGCACTTGTTAATGGATAATGACTTTTTCAGAAGTGCTGAAAACTGAGTGCCAAAATTCAGGTCATACTATGAAGAATTACAAAGGAATAGAACGTGCTCGTTTGACTTGTGATGTGTGTTTATGCCGATTTGTGTTAGAGTGATGCCTGATGCTTTTGGTACCTGCCAGGGAATGCCCCCTATGAGCCAGGCTCCACGGATGATGCCCATGCCTGGACAGCCCCCTTACATGCCCCCCCCGGGCATGATGCCTCCTCCTGGCATGGGACCAGGGCAGATGCCCCCAGGAGGCCTGCCCCCGGGTCAGATGATGCCTGGGCAGATGCCAGGCCAGATGCCTCATGCTCAGCAGGTGTGTGCGGCGCTGGCGTGTTGAGGTTGAGAACGTTGCCGTGTGTGCGCGTACGCTGACCCGTTTCCTTGTCTCCTCGCAGGTTTCAGAGAATCCACCCAACCACATTCTCTTCCTCACAAACCTGCCCGAGGAGACCAACGAGCTCATGTTGTCCATGCTTTTCAACCAGTCAGTCACTTTCTATCTCTGTCTTTCTCTCTGTTCGGTCTGCACTGGAGGATCAGTATGTAAACGGATTACTCAAGCTATTTAGTGTTGCGCTCACTGACTGGTAATGCAGTTCTATTGAATGCTGTGTGTATCTACGTGGCTGTAATTCAGTACGGTTTACTTGCTAGGAAATGACAAGTGTGCTGTTGTGTGACCAACGTCATAGCTCCACTGTTAATACCAAGAGTGCTTGGCATCTCGTCTCTCCGATTTCAGGTTCCCCGGGTTCAAGGAAGTGCGTCTGGTTCCTGGGCGGCACGACATCGCCTTCGTGGAGTTTGAGAATGAGGTTCAGGCTGGAGCGGCTAGGGAGGCCCTGCAGGGCTTCAAGATCACCCAGAACAACGCTATGAAGATCTCGTTTGCCAAGAAATAACTTGCCCCTAAACCTCCCACACGTTAATATATGCGGTTTCATTGTTCACACGACGACATCATCTTTAGGGCTGTTCAGTTGCATAGGTCCATAGGTGCCCCACGTAAGAGTAACCTGCAGTATTATGTGGAATTCTACCTGTAATGTAAGGATGAAGGTAAGCCCTCACCTCTGTGATTCTTGTTTCCTCTCTCATCAGGGGTTATAGTAATTTTGATTAAAGGCTTGATTTTTTTTATATTTTATTTTTTTGGCAATGCTCCACTTGTTCAGAGCTATCAGAGGAACAGGTAATGGCTTTTTTTTTTTTTCTCCCCCCATCACGTAAGTTTCTTGGTCTTTTTGAGTGTTTTTTATGGTTTTAGTTGTTAGAAGCATTGCACCCAGGGTTTGGGCTACCAAACATTGTACCTGGAGCTTTTCTGTATCAATTAAAGATTTTTATACCAACCAGTTATGCCCCTTGTTTTACTATGATGTTTTGGACTTTAACTGCTTGTATCCAGATTTAACTGGTACAACTGACCACAAAATATGGATTTTTTTTTTATTTTTTATTTATTTTTTTCTGTGCATCATAAATGCTGTTGCAACTGATCTTTATGTAACTTATATATATTGGTGAGAACCAAGCAATGGCTCAGGAGGGGCGCCTGCTTCCAGCCCTCTGGCAGTTAAAGGAGTTGCCCTGGGCTAATCTGTATTATGATGCTGTGGAGTCACTAGACTCCATGGTGTTGTAAATACTGTTGCAGGGCTAGAAAGGTCACATGAGGTGTCCACACTGTTTTTGTGAGGGTGTTATATAACATTATTTGATGGGGTATTAAATCCTAGTGGAGGAGGGTTGTTTTTAATAGGTGAGAAAGACAGTGAAGCAGCAACAGTGACCAGAAGAAGGCAAACAAAGATCCATATTTGGACAGTATTATCAAAAAAAATAATAGCCAGGAGTGTGGCAATGTGTTGAAAGGGTTCAATTAAGTCCTTCCCAGGTGATTCAGATTAATTGTCAGTTCCATGGTAACCGGCATCTTCCGAAAACCCCTTGGAGGCATGGCTTTGATTTAATTCAGTATTGTTTTAATAGAATCTGTTTTACTGCTGTAGTACTAAAAATGCAAGCTGCTGGTTGCAAATGGGGTTTCTGATAAGGATTGTTAAATTGCAATGTTAGACCTTTGCCAAAAGGAAGCAGAATGGGCTTGGGTTGCTTTTTTCTGTTTACATTCTTGGTTTTATTATGCGAAAAGGACAGAAGGACACTAGAATACAGTGCACATTTATTCACCATTTTCTGTTTGAAGAGGTTGTACATACCATAATAGTCCTTATTTGTGACCTTTTTCCTCCAAGTTCACCTTCCTCCTGTGTATGTGTGCTGGACATCAGTGGAAAGTGGGTTTTTCTTTTTATTTATTTATTTTATTTTATTTTTTTTGTGATTTGCAGTTTGGTTCTGAGCATGGTTTGGAAGGGTTGAGTCAGCAGTTGAGATCTGTCCTGGCTTCTGTCTCAGTCTGCATGTGTTTGTGAATGCATTCTCTATGTCTGCCTGTCTGTGTGTATTTTAATGCATTTATGAAGTGCAATCAAGGCTTTGCCTCTTTTGTCCTGTGTGTGTGTTTGCGTTTGAAGTGTGGGGTTGGGGGTGGTCTGTCTTCCTGTCCCCCCTGGGTGTTTGCTTTGGTGGGAAGCAGACAGACTTCTTCGCACGGGGTGGTGTGTGTCCACATGAAAGACTGCGGTCTTGGTGGGGCTGAGAACCCTGTTAACTGTTTCCTGTTGTGTGAGTGTTTGTGTTTTATATTTTGTCATGTATAGCCAAAAGACGCAAAAGCCCAATTTTTCATCAATTTCTAAACACGATTTCTTTCCTGTGTTTCAATCCCTCTAAAATTCCTGTGTTTACCACAATTTAACTGGTCTACTCAGATTTGCAATTCTGCTGAAATTGTCTTGAGATCAGGTTTCTTACTGTATTTTTCCCCGATGTTCCTCGATGGTATATGGCGAAAATCTACAGTTCCGTTTTTAATCTGAAAACTATCCGTTTAGCTTTCACGGTAGTTGAATTTAACTAGCATTTCACTGGAATTAAGTCTCATAGCGTCGGCGGTAGTAACCGGTAGCGGGCGCGCATTAAGCTTTTATGACCTGTGATCGAACGCTCTGTGTGGCATAAACCTTCAGTCTTGCCTCTCTGGTTATTAGGAATGATTTGTTATGCTCTATTGGTAGCATCTTTCCAATGGATCACCGAATGTGGATTTTCTCCCATTCGTTCATTCATTCACTCATTCATTTTTCCCAATCAATGAAGCCGAAATATTAAGATATTATTTGGAAAGTGGCAGTATTTTTTTGTACAAGGATAAATTTGTCGATTACAAATTGATGGTTAAAGTACCTACAATAGTGTATGCATGTGTACTATACACATTAGTCACACTTGTTTTAATAACCATGATGTAATCTTGTAACGTATTACTCTACAAGCAAAAGTAGTTCAGGTACAATCAAGGAGGGTTGCACAGCCTCAGTGACTCAACACAACCGCTCACAAACGGGCTCGTTGTGAAGTTCTCTACCGTCACAGGCAAAGCTTGGGTCAGATTTAAACCGGCACTGTAGTAACTTCACGTACTGATGGCAGATGCTCTTAGCAATTTTCTCCGCTTCGGAAAAACATAATGCAAATGTGCATTCTTTTGCTTTTTCCCAAGCCCTGCTACACTCTCTCGCTTGCCTTGAGAAAGCACTGACCTTAGCCACCGGAGCGCTTCGGAAGTGTGTGCGTGACGCAGTGTGTGTGTATCAGTGTCCCGAGCTCTTGGCGACAGGCCTGACGATGCCCCATCCACCAACACTGCGGCCTTTCAACACAGGAATAAAGGAAACTTATCAGTCGATCGTGCGTGGGACACCTCTACAGCGTCCCATGTCCGAGCACCGAAACGCAGACTGGATTCCTGGGAGAAAGACTGATTACACCCCTACAGGGTACCAGAGCTCCAGTGTCCTCACAGTTTGATGCACTCATATTCATTGTTGCGGTATTTTTGCTTTGTGTCTGTTTTTCATTTGGAATTCCATGCAGACAGAAGACCGCCTGCGGTAAAAACAGGGACGGACAATATCGACATTTTTTCCAGTTCCTGGGTTTTTCACGTCTTCTGTATCTACTGCTAAATGTAACAAACGTTGTCAAATTAGTTCTTTGCGTTCACACGCTTTAACATTGTTACAACATGCCCTGTTATAAATGTATCAAAAAGTCACATACCTCGCTTAAAGTTACATTGTCAAAAATAAAACCCCATTGTGACCCCATTCATGGTCGCAGAAGACACAGCCCATTAAAACGCACTCATTGACGCTTAATGTTGACAATTTACTTGATCTGCTGAAACACCCTGAGTAAATATACGCAAGCACAAGAAAAACATCATGATGATTTATATACTGTACACTACTTAATAGATGTCAAATATTAATGTGCGTTAGTATAATTCGTGTTTGTGCTTCATACTTAATCTGCAATTACCGTGCGTGTAAACTGCGACAGCAAACCGCTCGTGCATTAATGCATGTACACCACCAAGTATCGGTTTGTTCAGTTACTAAATAGTTGCTTCAAACACATCAAGTAACATTGAGACTTTTCCATCAGATGGCGTTATCCGCCAAGAACACCCGCTGCGGGTTTGATTTACCGCACCATTAAAACGCACTGGACATTAAACTGCAACGGTGCGAAAACCAAAGCTTTCTCCGGTAAGCAAATGCACGCAAATCACGGGCGGGCTTTCTAATGTCTTGTTTAGCGCCAAAGCGGATTGAAATTCCGCACATGTTCCCGTCCAGTGCCGCTATATGGTAATCACGGCTGCCCAGTTGAAGAGCGCACTGTTCCGTCCTGGGGTCACTGTGCAGTCTAAGGAAGGACCCGTTGCCAGGGACTTTAGCGTCGGCAACAAGTCTATCCCAGTACTGGGAGAGTGTGAGAAGGCTCTTCACAAAATTGGGTCATTATACTCTACGCATAAAGCGAATGCATTGTGCGGGAGTTTTGGTCAAACGGGAACAGACAGGAACTATCTTGCCTGTGGAAAATATTTATTAAAATAAATCCAGAAAAAAATGGCCCGCGGATTTAATATAGGCATCGGGTTTAAGCAACTGGGTTATTACCAGTCTGTTTTCAACATGCAATCTACTTGCACCAGCGCACGACTGCTTATCTGTCTCGACAAGTTTAATTGAGGATAGGCGTTCACGCTCACACACGCAGCAAAAATTAAGATAACTACTTCGGAATAGGTAGTCTCCCCCGTGTGCATGTATAATCAAATTATTTTCAAGACCAAATTACCCATTATTTCGCTGTCGCTATAAAAAGTCCAGGATGAACGGAATGATTTCGCGCACTGCGTTAGAACCGGTTTCATTGCTGGGTGTCCCTGCAGATTTTACCCGTCTCGTCTGCATTACACAGACCGCCTTCGCTTTTGTTTTGTTTTCCCTCATCGACCCGAATATTACTATTTGTGAATGGGTTTTCTTGCCTTCAGTCGGCAATTAGAGAGCCCTTTTTAGAGCGTGCCGTAACGAGCAACTTCCCTTGTCATTGTCTGGTTTTGACAGAGACTTAATTGGCACGACTGCCCTTTGATGTCAGCCAGAATTGTACTGAAGCCTAAAACTGGAATAGGCCCATTATTTTCGAAAAGCGAGAGCAATGAACGTTTACAAAAATATATCATCGTTCAGAAAAGACCTACCAGACAGAAAAAAATCCAAAAATATCACGTCCTGTTACGCAAATGTAGATTGTGCTCAATATATATTTATTTCGTTGCACTGTCTGTGCAATGACAATAATTCTATCTATCTATCTATCTATCTATCCATCCATCCATCAATCCACAAATACGATTATTTTGGTTTGGTAGTTGAAACTATTGCCATGAGTAACAAATAAGATTACAGTCCTAGGCAAATAATTAAATCATCACCATAGTCTTTATCATAATTATCATCACAGTAATCATCTTCATTATCATCATCAACAATAACAATAATATAGTTTTCAAATCACTTCCACCGACTTTAACGTGTATAACGTAGCAGCAATTTAAATCAATCTGCCTAATCGTTCAGACCCGCAGAATATTGCAATCAATCAGTGTAATCTGTTTATGTATCACTGCAAAAAAAAAACGACGTTTTATGTTTAAAACAAGTTGATTTCGCATCCTTCCACAGAGTCGGGCCGCAAGCGGCGATTATTCACTAGCAGGCACAGGATCAACGGATATCCCCGGCTACAGAGGACACACCCTCCTCTTACACATTCATGCGCTCGCTCGCTAGTTTTCCCACAGAGTCAGCTTTCACACACTGACTGCCGGCGAGGAAGTCGACTATTAATCCCCATAGTCAGTTGTGCGCGCGGCGAAGCAAATCGAATAGAAGCGTTTAAGAACATTGCATGGAGGTAGACAAAGTGGCTGGACTGAGAGCTCAGGTCAGCGAAGCAGAAGGTCCGACAGCCAACGGGTTTTAACTACTGGTGGAAGATCAGTAAGGAAAGGTACGGTTCGGTTCCCCCCCTGCGGACATCCATCACGGTCAAGTGCGGTAGAACTTGGGAAGAGAGCTAGGGAAGCAGGGAGTTGGAGGACCATGTAAATGTACGTTCTCTCTTACGTGCATCATGGAAAAGTCGCTGGAAAGCTGACACAAGCTGCAAGAAAGGTGGGAATAAAAGGGGTACACTAAAACAGGGTACCGCTCAGACACGTGAAAGCCAACGTAAGGAGGAGAGATCGTACGAAAATATATCCAAGGAGGTGCACAGCTGAAAGGAGGACCCGTGAATCGGTGCTGGAGGCTATGAAAAAGCAGTGATGATTCACTGGAAAGCGGAACAGAGGTGGCCCGTAGTTTTCTTGGTCGCCTTGGCGTTGCAGATGCAGGTAAGGCACAGATTGCGACTTTTCTCATTATTATATTATTCAGAAACGCGTAGACAAATGTCAGGAGAACAAGATCGCACTTTAAAATACCTTTCCTGCTGCAAGACACAGACACACGGTTTAAAGTGTAGCTCCACCACCTGTTGTTCTGTTTTTATAAGTTTACAGTTTAAGTTCTTTTTTCAATACTTTCAAATTCCTAATTTTTCTGTATTTTACTTATTCATTAAATTTTTTTTTGTAATTTCAAAACCAGTATAAATTTTCTAGTGGTTTTCTATGCCATTTAAATTCCTAAGACAATGGACACTTGTGTTCTGTGTATGCTTTATGTGTAGTGAAACATTATTTTATACTGCAATCAGAAAAAAATATCAAAATGAACAGCAATTTTCAAACCGCGAGAAGCAATACTTAGGTTTATTCGTTTTTAAAAAGTGAACAACACTATTTGCAGACGTGCAGATTAACGAAATGAATGCCAGTGAGAGGTTTTATGTACCGTTCGTGGACATCTCTCATACGTGGATAACGTAAAAAAAAATTGTTAAGATTAAATAAGATACGCGAAGGTTCATCGTTAGTACCGTGGCACTGAGCCTTTTTGGTGTCAGTTTATCATTTACCGATCAACATCTGCACAAATACGTTATCACTCATCTGTTAGTGTTATAGGTGCTGGCATCGTAAGATTAATTAAAATCAGTTTGGTCTCAGTGTGTGTTTGTGTGAATTGGAGGATTAGTCCTTGGTGTATTCTGCATGTGATGACAGTTTTTTTTTGAAGGAGATGGATATAAAAAGGGGTAAAGTATGGGCGGCAGTTAGGGCTATGGTAACCTGAGTTATGATGTATACCATCATAAATGCATGTAGCAGGGGAGTATAGCCACAACAGGGAGATGAAGCACTGCTTTGAACAGCGTTGTGTCAAATGCTGGCAGAGGGGCATTCAGCATACCACACGGCAGGGTGGCCATTGCAGATACTACGCTGGCTCTCAGCATCGTGCCCACAAATGGAGGACCGGGTGAGGACCTTCATGTGCAGCGCCAGCATCTGGCGATGGATCTTCTAGTGGGCGAGTGACCGCTGCGTGGGGTTAAATGGCAGCGGACAGTTAGGCGAAGTTTGGCCCTGAGCCGCTCCGATGGGCGCTGACGTGCAGGTATGCTCGGAATGGCAGCGACACTGAAAGGAGGAGAGGAATAAAGGAGATGGAGAAAGGGATGCCTGTCTCTGTACCTACACACGGTGCTTTTGATCTGTGAGCGATCAGGTCCCCAAAGTCGGACTTGGAATGGGACGAAACGGCGAGCATCTTAACAATGGGCCGATAGTGCTCATGCTCTCCTGCCTGTTCTGTGCATGAGCGCACGGGCGTGTGTGTGCGCGTGCGCATGTGCCCATGTACTTGTGTGAGCGTGTAATCACTGTTATCTGAATGGCAGGAAGAAATGATTATCAACTCCATTGTTACCTCAACCCCTGAACTCCCCGCCCGCTTCACTTCTCCCTGGGGGTGTAGTTAGCACGAACAGCAGGTGTGTCTCTGTGTCCCCCCCCCCACTCCCATCCCGTATCTCGGGAGGCAGGACAAACGTACTGAAGGAAGGGGGACGGAGAGATGGAGCGATTAACAGAAAAGATGACCTGCAACAATGAGATGAAGAGGAGTGAACAGAAAGGAGGGTCACAGCTTGTTCCCAGATAAGGCAGGAGGACAGGAGTGCCGGTGGCTCTGTTCCCAGCGTCCCGCTCGCTCCCAGGAGAGCGTGAGCACAAGGGGAGGCACTGACACACAGTCAGCGCGAGAGGAAGAAAGAAAAGAAGCTGGACACCAATGGAGATGGAGAACTGAAGGGTGCAATGGATAGCAAAGTGAATCAATGGGGTGAGGTGGGAAAAGGGGGGTGATTAAGACACCAACTGAAAGAGGGGGATAGAATGATAGAAAGAGCCATTAGAGGCAGATGAGTATACATGTCGAGTGGACGGAGTGGTTCGATATTTTTTCTCTTTTCTTTAGGGACAGAATGGTGTTAATCAATGGCCTTTCTTACTCTGAGCTTGACTTGGAGAGAAGGCTGTTTCCTGTTAACCCTAGACCTGCTGGAGTCCTCCTCAAATCAGCCTTTAATGCTGCCATGTGCTGTGAGTGATGGCGGCACACGTTTTGTGTGGATATCGGAGGGGAAATGCTTTTTCGATTCCACCCCCACGTGCCTGTATTTTAACATACGAACAGTGAGGGAGACACGAACCCCCCGGTGTATCCCCCTCCCTCCCCCTGCCATCACCTTTAATCATCACTTTGCATAGCTGCAATAGGAAAAAATTGCTCTGGCAGCTTAGATTAATCCTTTCAGCCACCCTGGGCGGCTCCGCGCTCGCTCCTCTGTGCAGGAGCACATGAAGGCAGGGTGTGCGGTGGGCAGGAGCGGGGAGACCTCAGAGGCGCGGTCACTCACGGGGCACGACGTGCTGCTTCAGTCGCAGAGAGCCGCGCTTGGGCAGAAGCTGTGGGTGTCAGTTCTTCACATGCTAAATTATCCCCCCCCCCAAGAGCACCACTGAGCTGAATATTCCCACTCCATTATGCAAGTGAATAAATTTCACCCTGATTATTTCTGCACTCGTCCGCCTCATCATAATTTCCCTGTATGGATGCGTATCGCTGTCAGTCCCTTGTTCACTGCCCTCACTTTCATCTCCTTTGTTCGCATGTAATTTCTCCTGTTGTCATCATTTTTGATTGGCTGTTGTTGTTGTTATATGTCCACTATTATATGAATTATTACGTTTCTTATTGACTGCCAGTTAACGCACCGCTAACTTCGCTTCACCCAAACTGTAGTGACGGCACCTGTCTACACCTTTCTCAGAGGTGCATACCTGTCATTGCAGGCTAACTGAGAGAACGAGAAGGGCCCGTAAACTTGTCCAAGTGGGTGAAAAGCAGAAACACACAAACGCAAGCACGGGTGAAAGAGAATGCAAATAAAAATTTTGTTTTAGTTCATTTTATTCGATGTGCGTCAGCACTGTATTAAATGGTTGCATGTGGAACTATAATCTTGCAGTCCTGCCTGCTCAAACCCGGTGGGAATGTTGATGTTGTGACACAGCTGCTGCCTCCCTTGCCACCTCCCTGCCAGTGGTGTTTGCCATGCTGAGCTTTGTCTGCTTCACTCCCCCCCCCCCAGGCGGCATGTGCGGTGGGCACGTTTGAGCTCCAGATCCACCAGTTCCAGAACCCGCACGGGGTGCTGCAGAACGGCGAGTGCTGTGACCGTCCCGCCACACTGGGGTCCCACTGCTCCCTTGGTGACCAGTGTGACACCTTCTTCCGAGCCTGCCTCAAGGAGTACCAGGCCCGCGTGGCGCCCACCGGGCCCTGTACCTTCGGGTCGGGCATCACCGCTGTCTTGGGAGGGAACTCATTTTCTTTGCGCCACCACGGGCACAGAGGGGGCAACAACGATGGGCACGTCGCCATTCCCTTCGCCTACGCCTGGCCGGTGAGTGTGAAAGCCCTGCCACTCTGTTTGTTGCTCAGCACGTCCTCGTATGCTTTTAGCCAGTAAAGCTGTAGCGTGCCAATACACTCAGCTTTGTCAATGACATGAAGTTGGTTCTGAAGAGTGATTGGGCTTCGCCAGTTTAAGTGCTACAGGGAGGGCTATCCATGTCTCACCAGGACACATGACTGAGTGTTTAGAACTGAATTGGTGGGCGGGTGAGCACATCTGTCTGGAGTAGCTCAGCCAAAGTCCGTGGGCCCAGGGCAGTAACAGTGATTCAGAAGATTTATAGGTATGAGTGAGCAACACGCAGTCTTTGAAAATTGAATAAGCTTCAAAGGGCGTCGCTGCCCTGAAGATAAAGTGTAGGGCCTGTGAGTAAACAGAGCCGGCCGTGGCCCCGGTAGCAGCATCCTCGGTACTGTCTGACACACCGACGTGCAATTATGGCCCAGCTAAACCCCACACCTGTGTGGTGTGAGAGCTGCATGCAGTAACAACACAGTATGTGGACAGGCTAGGGTGAGAGGGTGGGAAAGCAGGCAGAGAAGGCTCTCACTAGAGAAGCACACCCAGAAAGCTGCGCCATCAGCTGTTAAGGCAGAGCGTGCACACACACACACACACACACACACACACACACACACACACATTCACATGCATCTCCACAGACACACACACACACACACACACACACATTCACATGCATCTCCACAGACACACACACACACACACATATTCACATGCATCTCCACACACATGCACACACACACGCGCGCACGCACGCACACACTCTTTTTGTGTCTCCTCAGGTGTCTAGAGTTTCGTCTGGTCCGTTTTACACCTTTTAAGTTGCCCCTCCTTCCTGCTTCGCTGTTATCGATCTGCGTTGAGCTTTATCATGTTTCCAGCTCCGTGCAGACAGCGGCCTGCTTGTTACACGAGGCGATTAATTTTGCGTCAGTTCAGCTGATGCTTTTCTCCGTGACCAAAACAAGCGTGTCTTTAATTGTAGTTTTTTTTTCCTAACCCCTTCCCACAGTCTTTCCCTTCCCAGTGTAACATTCAAACATAACACCAGAGGAGACAAAAACAAACAGATGTGGAAGTAATTCCAAGATCTCAGAGTTTCAGCCTGACATCCCCCCCCCCCACCCACACACCCACATTGATACAACACACACTGCTGCTTTTGGCAGATGAGGCGACTTCAGTCTCCAACACCCGCGTGTAACTACTCTGTCATTAAGCACAGAGACTCAGATGTGGCAATTAAATAACTCTTAATAACAGAACTTGCAACAAAAGCACCTCTTTGTGAATTTCAGCGCATCCCTTAAAACTATCTTGCTGGGTTTTTACATAATTTATGCATTTTTTTTCAAAAGTCAATTACTGATAATTGTGAGAACGAGAAAGTAATTCAAAATGACTGCACGTCCAAGTAAATTGATTTTATATGCTTTTATCGTTTGTGGGAAGTTTTCTTTTTAGCATTAATAAGGTTTTTTTTTGTCTGAACTGTCTGGAACGTGACATACCCCCATGCTAATGTCAGCTGTAATTATCTATAGACAAAATGTGCATAAAGTGAGGGTTGTGCTATAATTACAAAGGGTAATTTCAATGCTATTGGAAGAGATTTAGTTCCAGAGCGGATCTCAGACTGGGAATAACTAAGAATATCGTCTGAAGCTCGAGATCATACCAGCTGTTCTGACATTTGCCTGCACCATCTGTATCCAGGGAAGACATGGGTTTCCCTCGCATCGTGTATATATAGTAATGTACACACACACACACACACACACACACACACACACACAAACTTACATACATACATTTATACACACACATACATGCAGACACACACAAACTCACACAAAATAGACATACACTCATACATACATTCATAGACTCACGCACACACACTCGTGCAGACGCGGCCGCACAGACGCAATAACATGAGCTCACACTTGGACGAGATCAACAGCTGCTGCAGACGGACTTTCGGCTCGAGCCCTTGCACGTGCTTGTTTGTGCTCGTTAACTCGCTGACGACTTTTCTGCTGTTAATCGCTCGTGCACAACGCCAGGGTTGCAGCGGCGGCCTCTGCGTACGTGTGTGCACGACTGCATGCGCACGGGGCATGCGGCACCAGAGAACGCAAGTGGCAGCATGGAGTGTGAGAAAATTCTCTGACAGTAAGCCAACCTGGATCGTTTTCAGGGTCGGGCTGCAGAGGTTTTTTTGGAGAGGGGGTGTGGGGGGGCCTGCAATGGGAGAAGGGAGTTGGTCAGAGAAAGGCAGAATGAATGGGTGGCTACTGGGAATAGAGTGACTAAGAGAGTTGCATTGTCAGACTACCTTTGTGAAGTGGTGGGTGGAGTGGGATTTGGTGACGCGGGGGCCGTGTGCTGGGAAGGGTTGTGGTGGGCGAAGGGGTATCATGATACCACAGCCCCAGGTAAGGGGGCAAACAGGTGAGCGGTGTTCATTGTGACGGTAAAGCGATCTCTCACCTTTCCTCTCCTGCACCCTGTGAGATGGCCCCTCTTCCCTCCTCTGTATGTATTCAGGGAGCCAGTGGTCCGCGCAGACTCACGCGGTGCACCTCGAACACCATTCGGCCGGCGAGTGGGTGGAAATGGGGCGGCGGGCCGATTGATCTGTCTCGGTTTCGATTGCTTGTTCCACTGTATGAAAACGGCCTGGGTGGGGGACCAAGGGGGGGTGTGGCACTCAGAGCACTGCGGTATCACTCCCAATATTACGATGTGTCTTTTCATGTTACCGCTGTGACCTGATACCCAGCTAATGGCAGGCCTGAGAGGATGAGCGTTTTTTGGTCGGACAGCGGCGGGGCGCAGCAGAATGAAAGTGTGGCTGTTGGTAGCCAGCTGGAAGCCAGGAGTTGGCCCATTCTCTTGTGTGACGGGTTTTGTTGGACGTTGATACTGATCGAGGATCAGTGAAATCGACACGGTTTCTGTAAAGGAACTGGGACACGGTGTGTGTTGAAATGGCTGAAGTGGTGGTGCCGATGTAACGGTCCTTATCCCAGCCACCATCTCTTTGTCTTCTCTTCTGACTTCAGTCCTGCTGGATTCAGGCGTCTTCTCTCATTAAATCAGGTTCCTCTGTTGGTGCGGTGTCAGGTCCGATCACGGGGGCATCGGCATCGTTCTACACTGTGCCTGTGTTCTGCACGGACCCGGTCAGTGTGCGGCCGTTGTATTGTGCCAGTCTAGCGGGAAACGGCTGCTCCCGTGCCAGGCTGCACCCTGCTCACCTTTCACAGCTGGCACTAGAGAGAGTGCCCAGCCTGCGAGACGTGACCTTGTTTGACCTTGAGAGAAGGTGTGCAGGCATGTGCACATGGTCCAGTCTGTTTGTGTGGGTTGTTCCCAGGTGCTCCGGTTTCCTGGCAAACTCACAAAAGACATCGTAGTCATGAATACTTATCTTCATTATGTACAACTGCGCTATATCGCATCTGATCTTACCTGGAAAATTTCTTGGAAGTGTTGAACTGTTTTTTGTTTGGATTAATTATTCAATGTCCCTCCCATGATATATTCAATAATATCAGATATACCAGATGTTTTAGAAGTATTTTCTCCATTACATGGCAGCTTAGACCGGAGTTTGCCCCAGGGATGAGACGCCAGTCGGTCACAACCCATGCACACTAGAACAGTGACTTTTAGATGCAATTTTGCCAGAACTGAATGTTTTCTGAGTGCAGGGATTACATCATTAAATGAAGACGGCTCCACCCTGAAAACGATCAGTGTTTCAGTAAAATATGAAACACTGTATCAATATTGCTCCTGTGTGTATTTTCATATGGTTGAATTATTTTATCCTTGCTGCCTGTCACTTTCCTTTTTAGCTGTTAAAATCGAAGGGCTATTTCTCATGAAAATGAATTCAGTCTCCAATAAAGTCAGGTCCTTTGCATCTTAAACTTCCTTATTGCAGGTGATCAACTCCTTTAGTTGTACTGTGGAATTGAAAGGTGAAAAATGTGGTGTTTGAAATTAGGCTCTCTTTAATTAACTTGGCTATGCGTTAACTTATCTTTGACTATGCATACATCAGGTCACACTTCTGAATAAAAAAATTTAATATAAAGCAAGTGTTTACTTATCTAAAAGCACAAAGTTCTTCCACAGTATTTTGTCGTTTTTAATATTCAGGAGAGCTGGTTTAGATTTTATATAGCCCAAGGTGAGATATTAGGGTGTAACTGGAAATAAATCGTAAATCAAAATGTCAAGCAAGCGTAAATCCACTGGATGCAGAGCACGTTCACTGTAAGAGCAAGAGAACAATTTTGTGTTGTCTTTGTTATATACAAGTGTGCGCGGAGATACCGAATGATAAATTGAGGAGTTTGCAGGAGTTGGTTAATGTTGTCCTTGGAGCACGTCTGTAACAATAGCAGACATAAGCCCTTCAACTGAAAACCATGTGTGTGTTTGTGGATATTTCAGTGAACTGAAACAGGTGAAAACTCTCTAACGTCCATATAACTAGGGTAGCTCTGCTGGTTCAAATCCAGCCTCTAGGGCTCTTGCTTGGACAATTCCTCAGACTCACGTCCTGGTTTGGCAGTTGCTGATATACTGTATACCTATTCACCTTAGTTCTAGACAGTTCTCCTTGTCTGGTACCTGAACCTTCTTGATGACTGAGAACAGGACTATAGGTGCTAATGGGAGATGAGAACAGAGGAGGGTGATACATCCAGAATGTTCCTCTTCAGCCCTCATCACCATGTCTGTGCTGCTCTGTCCTCTTTCTTGGTCTTAAGGATGTACGTAGAGGCTCTCCAGTACCTACCGCAGCCCAGCCTGGGCACATCTAAACCTTGCTTTGCGCCTCTTTTAGTTTCGAGTCTTTGAAGGTACGCTAATAACCCCCGGGATGGGCGTCCCTGGGGATGTGTTCGCTTAATGATTTCATTTGTGTGCAAATTGGCTTGGGATTCTGGCTGCTATATTAAGAACAGCCGAAGTGTGGGGGTTACGGAGCTGACAGGATTCAGAGCGATGGAGAGCACATCCGTGCGTGCCCCCGCGCCGCAGCCTGCCTGTCTCTGCGGAGCGCACTGCAGAGCTGCAGGAGGTGTAATCCGCAGGAGTTAGTAGCTCTGACGAGACGTATCGACTGTTTCTTTGGGGTGGTCTCCCACAACCCCCCCTCCACCCCTGCCACTCGCTGCCGACAACCTTCAAACTCCCACCTCAGGTAGAACCATGGCACATTCTGACTCGTGCTTTGAGCCTTGGTGCTCTCTGTCACTGTTCTGACCCGGTTGACATGGCTGTCTCCTCTACTCGTGTCTTTGGCCCACTGACACACAGACCCGGCAGGACGTGCGGATGTGCGTCCTCCTCATCATTCATCACATGAACTCCTGAAAGATGTAGACTATAGACTTGGTCTTCATGTCAGTGGCATGGAGTAACAGTTTTCACTGACCATAAGAGGTTATCACATATATATTGCATTAATTTCATGTTGTTAAACGAAAGTCTTTATGCACGTTTTTACCTGTTCTATTTAAACTGTCTTTTAACAGTACTGCATTTTTATACATTTCATTCTGTTCCATTTCATTGTTTGAATGTGTTTGAAACGGTAGTCTTCTATGACATCTGTACTTAAATACAGGTGTGTGGGAGTCAAGAGAAAGGCTAAATATAGGTGAAAATATGCCTGACCCCCCCCCTCACCACATAAAGTTTCTTGTCTTTCTTTTGCAAAAATACAAAACTTGATGTCTTTCTTGGATTTGCTTTGAACACTTTCCAAGACCGGTCTTATAGCAGCTGAGCAGACAGCACGTCACGTTTCTCTGTTAGGTTTTTGGAAAAGTGTGACACTGAAAGATGGTGCTGGAGCTGAGCACTTGGTGAGGGTGTGGGGTGTGGTGGAGGGGGTAGTCAAATGGGTAGGGTGCAAACTCAGACCAGACAGGCAGTAAAATGACAGAGTTTGCAGGAGCATTGTTACTGAAACCTCTGTCACTTCAGAGTCTCTATGGGGCTCTGTGTGCATGTGTGTGTGTGTGTGTGTGTGTGTGTGTGTGTGTGTGTGCGCGTGTGCACGCGCGCGTGTGTGTGCCCGTGCCTGTGCATCCATGTGTCTGCGTCTCTATGTATGTCCACGAGTTTGTGTGTGTGTGTGTGTGTATGTCTGTGCGTGTGTGTCCGTGTGTTTGTGTCTATGCGTATGTGTGTATGTCCGCGAGTGTGTGTGTGTGTGTGTGTGTGTGTGTGTGTGTGTGTGTGGGAGAGAGGGGAAGCAGCAGACAGGGAGGGTCTCTGTCTCAGATGTATGCGTGCGTGTGTTTGAGCGTGTGTATGGAAAAGGGCTATTTGGTGTAACATTAGCTGTGCTGCACCAGATCCTGTTTACCAGAGAGGGAGTTGAGCACGAGTTTCACGTGTGACCGGGGCGAACAACCAATGGCAATAGCACGGCTGTGCTCAGCACGCAAACAGTGCGCGCCCATGATTCTCGGCACGCACCCTTACGTGGCACCAGCGAGATGCTTGTTTGTGCACCGTAGAAGCGGTTGAGCCGCTGGTGCAGAAACTTTGACAGGAACACACAGAGACACACATAAGCCTGGTATGTGGTGAGTGAGCCAGTCAGAGTCTGCATTTTGGGTTTATGTTAGAGCAGCATGGGTAAAACAAAGGGGGGAGCCGGCCTCAGGCCACCCGGAGCATGGGGACAAGGTACTGTGTGACCTCTGTTAGTCTGGCCTTGTGAACCACTGTGCAATCCCATACTCTCATCAGATCAAGGACCGTGGGGGGAATCTAACATTTTTGG
>JABJVR010042463.1:0-23469 GCA_025773905.1 Chitala chitala
TGGATTGACACAGTAATTATACAAAAAGTCAATAATGTTTATTTGAAATTATCAATTAACAGCAGAGTTTGGCTGAATTAAAAACCTGCACCCGCTGCAGCCCCCCAGGACCGTACTTTGACACCCCTGTCTTAAGGCATTATGAGGCAGCGCTACGTTATTGTATCAAAGCAGAGCTTTAACGATCTGGCTCAGACTCCCAGATCCAGAGGACGTAATATTAACTTTATCAGCGAAAGAAACATTCGACTATTTATTCATGTCTTTTCACACTGGATCATTTAATGTATATTGTAATGCTTACAGACAGTTTCTACACTATTACCGTCTGCTACAGCAGCACTATGTGAGCATATTTTGTCCGAGTTATACATGTTCCTGTCGACAGCACAATTGTCCCATCTCAACAAATATTAAAATATAAGAAATATGACTTCCCCTTAAGAAAGTGTAATGAATTATATAGGTGTTAAAGACATGGGGCAGAAAAATACTGCCCCCCAAAAGAAGAGCCCTCCATGACCACCAACACTGTTAAAAGCCACAAAACAATCTTTATTAATAGTCCACAAATCAGATAAAACCCAACACCCAATTCTGGGATTTCTCTTAAAATGCACCTGTATCCTCTAGCACCTCCTATGGGAAACACAGCAAACAGACTGCAGGGACCCCAATCCAAACTAGGCACCAAAAACCAGCAGACAGTCTGCAGCAATAACCCACAAAACACTAGCAGCTGGCACACCCTCCTACACCCAACCCTACCTATCTACAGGAGGTGTCCAGCCTCCCCTCCTAGTGCAGAAACCACTACCCCCTGTCTAACTGTCTTCATCGCCGGCAGTTCTACACAACTGCGACCGACAGCCTCCCTCCCCAGGAAATGCCAATTCGTAGTAACCAGGTGCCCTCCCCACACAACATCCACACTCCCAATTAAAACAAGTGAATATAGATGCACACATCACATCGAATTAAATCAACGCCCTAATTACAAAAGTGTACACAATACCCGTCGCAAATATTCCAATGTGTGCAAGCACATACTTCCCGTGTCCATGAAAACATAACGAAAAAAAGAAGTCCTGAAACACACCCGGCACATGTTCTCTGTTTAACGTTATCCTGATTTTACGAAATAATTTCTGGAGTACGTTTCCGCTTCCGTGTTACGTGGTTGTTTGCTGCAACTGTAGCACAGAAATGCATAAGAAGATAGAGAGATGCTGCTGTTGCGTCCAGTTATGTAAAGTGAACGGCGTACATTTTTGATGAAAATCAAGAGACAACAGTAATTGCTGTAATTAGTGATCGCCATTATCTTCTATCGAAAAATAATAGCTTACGAAAAATACTTTAATTGATATAATTTGGGGCAGCAAAACTTGACAACAAATAAAAGTTTTCGTCCAGCATGTTTCATGTCTTACAACTTGTTTGTATATAAAAGCAATATCATATCGCATAGCAGCACCTCGGTATAAAACCTTGAATTTTCGCAATGCCACTATATCCACATCTAAATCCATGTTGTCGCTTGCTGCGCAGTGCCGTCCTGTCTAGATCATATGCGATTTCTATATTGCCGTCGCCTTTTGACCGAGGTAGAGTGGACGCCGCAGTTCGCTCCGCCTCCTTACTCATACAAACGAAGATGGCTGGCAAAGGTCCTGAAGCGAAGTCTGAAGCGGCTTTTGCGAAGAGGATCGATCCTAGTAAAGAGCGTCTGACCGCCGAACAGATGCAATTCATTCGTAGAGCCGAGTTGGAACAGTGGAAGAAGAACGCAGATAAACTTCGGGGCCGCAACATTCTAACTGGTTTAGCGATTGGAGCCGTGGTTGTTGGAATTTGTATCCTTATGAGGTCTGTTACAGTTAATTACAGTAAACCTTCTATAGACTGATGTATGGCATTAACTTGTGCTTTAATGTTATTTTATGGAATTCATCTTAACGTCAGGATATCATTGCATTGTAGGCGTTCGTAGCTGACACGCGTATTACGTGACACCAGTCGCGAGCCCGTTTTGTAAACAGACTTCCTTGTTATAAACGTGACTTTGCACTTTTTGATCCATTATACTCAACTACCGTTTGTTAACGCTGACAGCCGGGTTCTGTAGCGACTACTTAATTTCTGATGACAGTACAACAATGTTTTCTATCCGTTTGTTTTCACGTGATCAGATACTTTTTGCCCAAGGTTACCCTTGGTGGTAACCTATGCCTGTACGACAGGTTCGTTTCTTAATCTGACTGGTTTTAGCAAGGGTTTCTTAATTGAATTTAAACTTCAGACGGCTACACGTTCTACTCGGTGTCCCAGGAGAAGATTTTGGATGAGATCGACAAAGAAGCCATGCTCGCACGGAAAAACAGGGAGAAGACGGCGCCGAACTGAACTGATTTCCATAAGGAGAGCAGAGCTCGTGTAGAGCGAAGATGCTGCGCACACACACACGTGTCTGTGTAGATGTTTGTGAGGTCGCGTACAGTTTACGTTTGGCCTTAGGGTGGTAGCCTGGAGATGCCATTTATGTGTATACTTTAACAAAAGCTGAGATCTAAAAAGAATTCTGTATATTAAAATACTCGGCTAATCTAAATGAATTGTTTTACAAGCGATTTCCGGGTTACAAGGGCGCCATGTGAATATTTTGTAATGCCTCTTCGTATCATTAAATGAAAATAAAAACTATACAGTAATTGCCTTGGCTTTTGCTTAAGGGCATTTCTTTTGCGAACACAATGATACAACTCGAGTGATCCGTACTTATGTTTAAGTGCTTTTCTTTTAAATTTGTTAAATAAATATCCCATGGTGGGGTGGCTGATGGCAAGGTTTGCGAACCGCTATTATGTTAACGATCGAGATTAATTTCTATCCGGTGATGTGCAGATCTTAGTGCCTCACTTAAACCGCTTTTCCACCGCCACAAATCGCTGAGGTTTCTAATGAAGATGATTCGTTTCAAATGGAAAACATGCAATATTTTTTTGTAAGAGCATGATTTTATTATGACTGCGTAGGAACATTTGGCGCCTAAGAGTGAGAGAACAGAGGGGGTAATAGTACTATTCAATATAGTTTTCTGGTGTTTTTATTTTTTTCTTTCTTAAAACTCATAAAATTTGTGTATAACTCGGAATTATAGTTTAGCAAAATAACATTACAGCTATAACATTGACAAGGTGTATCCTCGGTTCCCCCAATAAGCCGTACACGATATGCTTTTAAAATCATGTCAAATGAGAGTGAATCTCGGGGATCCTAAATTGGTTGTTCTAGGTTGGCCACATAAATTAAGTAATTATTAGAAGAAAACACGGACAATTCCCTGTCCAGGTCGTCCCTTGCTTTGAGACTTAAGATGTCTGGAATAGGCTCTAGGCCACTCCCAGTCTGAACAGGTAAGCGGTTGGGTGATGCAGCTGCCAAAACTGGTCTCTAGAGCCA
The DNA here is from genome assembly GCA_025773905.1 of Chitala chitala. NCBI lineage: Eukaryota > Metazoa > Chordata > Actinopteri > Osteoglossiformes > Notopteridae > Chitala > Chitala chitala. The sequence continues at coordinate 3,463 of JABJVR010042463.1, forward strand.
GGAAGTCCTTGTAAGTAGTGAGTGTATAAATTATAAAATGCATTTTGGTTTTTCATAACATTTATTCCATAACATTACAGAAGTAATTTCAAAAATGTTCAAAATCATTTAACTAAATAATGTAATGGATCAAAGTGGACCATTATAACTAATACATTTTTTAAGACAAAGATTTTTCTGCTTGCACTCCGGTCAGTCACGTCATTGGATCTTTAAGGTAGACAACCTTAGCTGCAAGGTTTTATTTTGCTTGCTCTGCTGAAAATCAGCCTGCAGATTGCAATGACAAGGTGACACTAAATAGAAGAAAGCATTCGAACTAAAATTACAACTACTTAAAATATGAATTCATCACAGGTGAAGTTACTGGTTTCCTAAACCCCATCTGTTATATGTGCAACTATATGCTAGTGTAACAGAGGCGACTCTCTTTGTATTCAAACCCAGGACCTCACAGCTTGCCGAGTTAAAGGCCATAAATTAGGAGGTGGATCAAAGCCTTGTTATGACCATACTGGTATTTACATTACTACTCTAGCAAACGGAGATATTAAACTACATGTTCATATTTCCTAATGTAGCACACAACTCATTTGGCCATAATTTAAATGTTTATAATTTGTATATGTGTTAAAAAATAAATTACTGTTCAGAAAAGGTGAGAGTGACTTTTTGTCTTCCCAAAGGGCACTAGTCTGATATTCTTGGGCTGAAAAGGAATCCCATTCCTGTAAGTGACCATCACACTGTATGTGAGTTGGTTGGAAAGGTTAAGAAAAACATTAAAAATTTTATTTACAAATGATTCAAAGAATAATGTACAAATAAAGCTCTTAAGGAAAATAAATGGGAAAATGAAATGAAAGGCACAGATTTAGCATGATGGATAACATTGCTTTGTCAGACTTTGCCTCATACATTCACAATTACGGTAAGCAGATGTGTACCTGAAAAAACTGAACCAAGGTTGTAAACCTTACCCATTCAGTCCTAGTCAACACTACCTTTCCATATTTGGATTTACAAAAGCAAAGTATATTACTGCTACTCCACAAAGTTCTTCCAATTCACAGTAGCTTGTTTAATGAAATCATAAATATGAGTTGAATAAATTGGACCTTTCATGCCAGATTAATAGATTGGAATGAATTTCAGCACAAACATGGCCATTCAAGAACCATATTTGCCATCGCCGGTCTTGATTATTGCATTTTCACCCCTAAATATCTTATAGTTTATTAAGAACACAAACTCTTGTATACAATTTCCCAATATGCATACTGTAAGGCAAGTTTTAAATTCACAGTTTTAAAGAACACACAACCATATAATGTGTGCATTTTGATTGCTGACAAGAAAAATACAAATATATAGATTTACATCTTACCTTCTGAAGTCTAAACAATTACTCAGTGGGTGAAGCTGTAAAGGTATCAGACTTGGCTTTTTGTCAAATCTGGTAGCTGCTGCTGTTCCATATTTCTTTTCACAGGCTAAATGAACCTGCTGTTGTGCTGTTAATCCATGTGTCTATCCATTACCCAACTGCTTACCCGGTACAGGGTCCTGGGTGAGCTGGAGCTTATCATACTATTAATTCCAGACCACACTTTTTAGTGCTGGTCCTATGTTAGGCTATTTGGAAATGATGCTGCAGACAATTCTATGTTGCACTTGTGATGAAATGATACCCTCGCCTTGAGTAGTCTGTTTTGTATTTTATTTATAGTGCATTGTGCATGTCTGTGCAGACTTCACAAGTCAGTAAGTCAGACAGTGTGTCATTTGTTTTACATTGCTATGTATGGATGCATTTCTTTCCACTGATTAGAGAATATCACTGTCTTGACACTTTGATTATTACAGTATAGCCATGGATTCCTTTGCAAATGTCCTCAACCCAATTGTTCCAAACCCTGACACAGTGTGTGGAGATTGTCACTCTACCTGAGCATTAAGCATTCGTGGCACTTATTAGTGAACTGACTAAATCAGCTTCTCTTCAAATTTGAGGTTGTCACAGTCCAAACTGACCTGCAGCTTCTGCAGGCCCACACTTGGTTGAATCTGAGAACTGCTGGTATGAACTAAAGTGCAAACAGAACTTGTAAAGTCTCACCCAAAGTGCAATTGCAAAGATGGCATGAACTCGTGCAACTGGCTAAACAAGGTCAGATACTTCTTTGGACTTGTGTTTTAGGATATCTAGTAATAATAGCCAACCTTAATTAAAATCTAAGTTGTCCCTCTAATTACTGAAATTTAAAACAAAAATATCAGCTAAAATCAAGCTCTACTTTAAAGCATCAGAAGCATTTATGTAATATATGGTGTTTCTAGGGTTTTCTTTTAAGGCCATTATTATAGGGACAAAATGTACAAACCAGGAATACTATAGACTGTAAATGTAAAATATACTGGATCTGACAATTTCATCAGAACACAGGAGAATACAGACAATTTCTGGTTTGCTGTATTTTTAAACATCACAAATGAGAGTTAGCATAAGTTAATTTAAATAATAGTACCTATGGTGTTAACTTGAAAGTTGGGTGCTCAAATGCATTATAGGTACAAAAAAAATTAGGTTTAAAGGGTTAGTGTGGAAGCAGCCCAAATGTCCAACAGCAAAATTTTATGTACAGTTCAAGAACAGAAACATGCCATTTTACTGCTTGTACCAGCAGTATTACTCTCTGTACTGTAGCAGAAAGCAGTCAGAAGAGGTCTGTGGAGCAACATACATCCAGCAGCCAGGTGGCGCTGTGGCTGTGTCCACAACACTGATGATCTAAAGTGCAAAAGAACAAGGAATTCTAGAGGGTAGCATAGTACAGCAAACTGAGAGAATTTGCACTCAGACTAATAGCAGCTGTTGCAGTGCTCTGTATAGCAGTATACCATGTCGGTCAACTGTCATTATGTAGTCTGCATGTAGGCCACAACAGAGAAAGAGATTTACACCTACTCAAGTGCATGGTGTGAACAGCGACCATGATGTGTAGGACAGCCCCTACTTTTGAAAGCCTTGAGTTCTTTCCCTCATCTACCTGCTGACGCGGACCATTCAAATCTGAAAGACCACACTTTTCCTCCCCATGCACTTTCTCTCTTGTAAACCCACAGATGGCGTTCAGGCAGCGCTCGGTTCGTAGCATCCAAAGCATGGCATATTAAGGGATTTCTAACAAGGCAGCTGTGAATTTCCACAGTATCCCACAGTTCTAGTGTTTTGGAACTGTTGATAAGGGCCTCCTTCTCCTCCTCCTCATGATGAAGCAGCCAGGATGAAGCTGAGGTAGTCCTGAAAGGTACATCTGCTGAGACCCCTCACTGAAAGAAAAAAAAAACACAGAGGACATTATCAATCATCTGCATGTATCAAAGACCCAGAATTCCCTCATTTCAAACTATCAAGGCACAAAGGCATTCAGGGGAGAGGCGGTATAAAGACCTGCTGTGCAACTGCTAAACTCATCCATGTAGAACATCCATGTGTTCACTTCTTGAAATGCTGAGATTAAGACTAACCATTTTGTGATTGTTAAGGACAACGAATGAAAGACAAAGTACTTAACCTGGAATTATTCCAGTAAAGTGTTCAGCAATATAAATCATAGAAGTGACACAGTGACAGTGCTGTAAATATGCTGCTTATTAAAATACCTTAATTACTAGTATTACATGTGTTTCCTAAAATGGTAAATATGGAAAAGATGGAAGTGTATTATAAAGTTTTGTTTTGATATTTAGTTAGATTTTAAATTGTCCACTACTACCCCTGTTATGACGCAGTGCTTTTACTCCATACCTCTCAACATCATAATGGAAATATCTTTGATGAATTATTACAGTTCATGAGGGATTATTACTTGTTTTTGTTTTCTAAGAGACCACATATTTACTCAGGAGAGCAGTCAGAGTGGGGTGTGTGTGTTTGGGTGCGAGGAGCTATTGTGGTGATGGGGGCAGAATTCTGAACACTACACACATGAGGCAGATCCAGAGGATGTGTGTCGCCCTGACTGTGGTGTATGACAGAAACGTGTGGCGGCTCCAGCGACACACTCACCATTCGGCTGTAGTCAGTAGCGAAGGTTACTCCTTTGCCGGGCCGGTCCTGGGAACCACTGCTGCTCCCACTGAATGAGCTCTTCCTCATGATTCCTGTGGGGAGTCATGCCACGTTTCACAGCAGATTTCACCTGATCTCTCTTGAGTTCACTTTCACTGTTTATGCCACAATATAAAATCTTAAAAACTCAGATGTTAGTATATACACACAATGCAGATCAGTAACACACACAGAATTGCAATACCTTATTTGTTTTAGAAAAAACCTATACAGTTATACCCCCGTATCCACGGGTGTTACGTTCCAACCTCCATCGCGGTTGGCTGGAACCGCAGATAAAAATGGACACTTTATACGACCCTGTGTTACATCCCCAGTGGTATTTACTTTATGTTTTTGTGTCTGTGCGTCTCTTTGAACTCTCCTGGGACTGACTCTGTTTTGGAGAATGCTCACTGCTCTTCAGGAACACCAATCAGAGCCAATGAAGAACTAAAACCTCAACAGGAAATCTCCGGTTCAGGAATTAAAAGGAGTATAAAAGTGACTTCCTGCATTGTTGGGTTCTAATTACTCACTTGTAAATATAACTATCACTTTTTCAGTACCAAAATTCATCTTCATTATTGCCCACTCCAAGCTATAGTTTCTCACACTCACTCTGCGGCATCCCAATCAGCTTCCACTGTTACCAAAACATAGGAGATAAACCAGCACTGGCATCACTCAGCACGCCCCCTTCATCATGTTGACGCTTGCCTGTACACTACACACTTGATCGGCACACAGTTTAAAAGTTGTGAGCCGCATATTTTTGTAATTTTTATATTTATTTTTTTTCCACAGTTGACCAAGGCTGAGTGGATCAGCGGATACTGGATCAGCGGATACAGGGACCCTACTGTACTCACAATGTCAATATCATTTTGTTTTCCTGGCTATCTAATTTGTTACCAGTGCTATAACAGATTTAGCTACCCACACTGAGTCTACCTATCAGAATGTAGTTGATCGGTAACCTAAAATTTAGTAAATCTTCCATCACTACAGGCTTACAGTAAATAACACTAAAAGAGTAAAGAAGATCTTAGTGCTGCAGGAACAGAAGCTTAGCAAGTGCCAGATGAGAGTCCATATTATTGTTTCCAACTGCATGGCCCTGGTTTCCAGGCCCCTGAGCCTTTGTAGCAAAGCTGGAATAATGCTATGATAAAAATCCCTGGTTCTCCAGACAAGAGTCTGATTAGTCCCCCAAGAGAGGGTTTGGAGTGTTTAGCTCAGTGAGCTAATCCTCTTGTCTAGTAACTCTGAGCAGGTTGTGATCTGAGCCTCACCAGGGTCGCCACCTGCTCACAACTACCTGTTCCTCATCTCCTAAATGTTATCCTCGCCTGTCATGTGAGCAGTAAATCGTGACACGGGGCAAGTAACACATAACTACAGACGTGATAGGAATATGAGGGGATGGTTACCAGCAGACGGCAGGATGTCCAGTCTTTGTAAGCTGTTCCTCCGGGATGGGGGTAGGCCTCCGCTCTTGGACAGGCGCCGTTGGCGGCTAGTGAGCACAGCCGCTGGGGAGACAATGCCAGCAGGGGGCGCTCTGCCCATCTTCTCATACAGCTCCTCAATCTCTCGCTTCTGAGCAGCCTGCAGAGCCTGAACCTCCGACAGGTGTCTGAGGGAAGAGAGGAAAGGGGATCAAGAAAAGCAAGAGGAAGAAAGGAGAACAAAAACAAAATACAGGAACAGGAAGTTCTTACAAAAGGAAAAGTCAGAAAAGCACTTTCATAGTCAATTATGTGACTGTAACAAAAAGTAATGAGAATTTAGGACTTTGAACTTTGTGACGAGTGATTACTGGATGTAATCTGTATTCTTAATATCTTCATATGTAGGTGTTGATGAGGTAGCAAACATCAGGCAACACAAAATGAAATGGGGAGTGGGTGAGCGGCACTCTCAGGGCTTGTCTTTCACAGGCCCAAAGAGCCGGCGTCTCCCACACTCACTTCTCCCGAAGCTCCTGCAGCTCCTCCCACATGTCCCCGTCGTCACTCTCCGTGTCATCGCTGCTTGGGTAAGAGCAGCTGCGGTTGTAGCTCATCCACAAGTGGTGCAGAGGCATGCTGTACTGTGCACTCCCAGCAGCCTCCTCCCACATGCGGCCCTCTGTATCCGAAGAAGTGCCCAAGAAGGATAGGCTACACTTCCTCTGCACCTGGTGCTCTTCACCATCTTCATCCTCATCCTCCTTCTCTACCCTCCTGATATCCTGCTGGTCTCCCTCCTCTAGGCTCTCTCGCACAGACGTGCTAACATCAGTCTGGAGGTGCCCCTGTTCATCTGTGTGGATGCCTCTTTGGGGTGGGGTGCAGGCACTGGAGGGAAGTGGAGGTGTGACCGTGGGTGGCCTGCAGGGAAGATCTCCTCTGCTGGGTGTCACCTGGAAACGTCCCACTGTGCGTCCACGCTTGTCCTCTGTGACAGCAGAGGAAAGAAAGTGTCTTCAGCAGCCAGTTCTCAAATGGTAAGTGATGTAATTACCTACTGAGAAGGGGAAAACAAAAAATACTTATATTTACAATCATAAATGTTTGTATCCGTGCATGAGCTGTCTTTTCAATAGAAAATATACAATATTAGATGACTGGTTAGTGTGAATCCAAGGAATACTGAGGCTAAGTTGCCAACAGTTAGTGTATTTAAGTCATATTACCCAAAATACAAAGATACAGTACATCACTCTACACTGAGCAAGAAAGTGTATAAATCAGTATTAAAATATGCCACAGAAGGGGCCAGTGAAAGTCCTTTATCTCCTCTAATCTCAGATTTCAAATCACAAAATAAAAACCGTCAACATACGTGACATTTTTCAACAGTTTTATTTTCTGACTTTGCACCCCATCAATCTGCCTTAGTTGCTTGTTATAGTTTGTTATATCTGTTGTGCTCACACACTTCTACATTTATTTTATTATTTGCATCAGATTTTCCTGAATACATTTTGTAAAACAACCTCGAACTGAAGCACTCTTTAAAGCGAGGAATTTAACCTATGGACAATGGCATGATTTGGCAACACTGGTTTCCCCCAGCTTTAGAGTAGCCTGCCAGGAACAACTCTGTCCCATGTCCAGGAACACGTGACAGCCATGCACTTCTCCATTTATAAACAGACTTGTCAACAATCCTGTGGAACAATTGTAAGACTCCAGAATGCTCCACACTTACAATATGTGGGTAATTTGTCACTATCCCAGTTTTATATACTAGGCAATATATTATTTTCATGCACACAAGTGGTAAATAGATCTGGGTGCAAATGACACCATATTTATGCACTAATATTATAAACACGGGGGCTAAAGCCACCTTAAAAAGGCCCTAGTTTCATCCATGATTGAATTTAAACATATTAGCAAGCAGTACCAGATTGTGCCAATAGGTGGCAAAGAAGTCTTTCCGAAAGCCAGCAGCTCCTGTGTACGTGCGCCTGTTTCGAGCAGGTAGGTGTTCTGGGTTGTACACTGACAGGGGAACTTCTCAGTGTTTATTTTATTTTATTTTTGTCACGCTTGCCAACATGGCAGTAAAAACGGGACATATAGCTACTGTGCTTTATTATTTAGCGTACCCTTTCAGGACCTCCGCACACTACTTTGACTTAAAGATTTTAAAGCTATCTAAAGCTGCTGCTTCCCATATGTTCTTTACTGCGGTGCAGTCCATTACAGACTGTATACTGAGCACACCTGCGCTCACTGAACATTGCCACACGTAGACCATTCCTTCCTACGTAACCCACAGAAAGCTAATGGAAATCACACTCATTTCACCGCTGACGTACAAATAGATTTAGAAGTGTTAAAGTTCTCGAGGTTTTAAGTGAACAGTTGTCTCTCTGCAGCCATTTCAGTAAACACAAGGAAAAAAAAACTTTTGTAATACATGAAAAACAGTTGGAAAATACCAGAATGCTGCGTACGTACATATGAGCAATTCCTTTTGACTGCCAGTGTATAAAAGCCAGAGCGTAAGGACGTGGCTGTATATTATTGAAGTCGGTCACTGTAATTCTAGTGCCATTGGCTAGTCACGACTTCTGCACATAAAAGCACAGCTGTTGAATTTTAGACATTAGAATATAACATTAAATTTAAGCAGCAGGCTAGACAGAACAGCCAGTAATTCAGACAAATTCCATGTGTGAAGAAAAACATCAACAAAACAGCGGTGAATTTTGGTTGCGCTAAATTTAGTGCAAAATGTATATAATGAAAGTTTACAAAAGCATGTTTTGTAAGTTGACATTTTGACACTGCAGCCTAAGTTCCCCCGCCCTGCATCATTACATTTTGTTTGCATCCATGCCGAGTTAAGCACAGGTAAATCTTACCGCTAAAAACAGGAGAAAGCGCGACCTCAGCGCAGTCCGCTACGGCGTTAGTCGTCAGCAGCGGAGACGAGGACCCTGTGCTGCATGATGACACCTTTGGAAGGAAAACAATCGTTTGCACATTATCCCTGACTTATCTTCCCTTTCCACTGTCGCCAGACAGGCTTGCTGAAAGAACAGCCAAAGTTTAGCTGGGCTGACAGCACATGTCTGACTAATGTTTGCACAGTTTAGACACCACCTTAACCCTTGGAGAACACTATACAAGAGAGAGCGGCACTGGGGACTTACTGTGCTCTGAGGGCTGCCTGAGCGTGATGATGAGGAAGAGGAAGAAGAGCAGGCACATGTGCAGCCAGGCTGATTGTGAGATGGCACTTTGAAAGGTGGGTTTAACGTTGAAGAAACAACTCCTGGGGGGCTTGAGCATGCAGTAGAGGATTGCTGGACAGGCTGCTGTTCTGAAGATGTGGAGCAGGACCAGGAAGTGCTCACCTGTGGAGCACCAGGGTATCCTGATGGGAAGGGCACATCACTCTCTTGTGTCTGAGAGTAGGTTTCAGGGTGTCCTACTGTTTCCCCCTGGTGGTAGGCGTCCCCTGGCATTGCCGGATAGCCTGAGCTGAAGGTAGGGTATGTGGGCTGGGGGGCAACATGAGGCAGCATGTGAGGAGGGTAAGCTGGCGGGGGCATGAAGGAGTGTGCCATGCTCATGGCCATGGAGAGCATGTTTGCCAGGGAGATGAAGGGCTGCGTCTGGGCCGCCTGCCAGACACCATGGTGGGGGGCCGAAGCAGGGTGCAGGGCCATCGGAGCAGGAGGGGCTGGCACAGTCCTTGGCAGGTGGGAGGCCACATCGTTGCCCAGGTTGGGGACCTCTCTTCGGTAGACGGGTGAGCTTGGAGTGGACGAGGAGAAACTGGGGCTACTCGAGGCACGGGTAACAGGCCGGTGGGCCGGCGGAGGTTTGGCAGAGCCGGGGTTCACTGGGTACGGGAAAGTGAAGCTACTGCCTGGCAGGAAAGGGGGAGTGGGGTACTGCGGCAGGTGGGCTAGCGGAGGGAGGGCCACGGTAACGTCAGGGGTGGAGACAGGAGAGTACCACGGGCCTAGGGCATGATACTGAGGTGGGGACACTGAAAGGCAAGCAAGAGAGAAACACTGAGTGAGTCTGTGGCTGTACGAGGCATGAGAGCTAAACTCCACAGTGGGCCTGTGTATTTATAATCCCTTGTTTTACGTTATAATTTTGAATTACTGTAGTCTTTTGCATTTTTTTTTTGTTGCTACTGAAAAAAAGCTACTCTTTTCAGTAGCAACAGTTTAAGATACTGAGAATCGTTATGACAGGATCTACCTGCATTAGGAGTACTTGTTGCATGAGTTACACTGTTAAACAAAACTGCATTTCAGAGCCAAAGCTTAAGCCTTCCTCTCCCCCTCCACTCTTAAGTCTCTGTGCTTCAGGACAGTTGTCCAGGGAATGGAAACTGGTCTCTGTGAACATTTTGTGCGTAATGGTAAAAATACTTCAGGCAAGGCAGATTTATGGGATGCTGTACTTTCACTTGTGAGAAGACACATAAACAAACACACACACACACACACACACACAGCATTATGTCATTCCTATTTTGTTTCCTCCAACAAGAACATTCTGGATTGCTTGTCATTCAAGCGTCCCAGTGTCAGTGACACCAGACATTTAAGGCATTAATCCCCCACGATTTCAATAAAGGTTGGTTTCCATGGTGAACAGTGACTTGTTTTCTAACCAATAATATAGTGTTTTTATAAAACTGAATGAGGTATGGTGTCATTATGTAACTATGTAACAATGGAAGACTGAAAGAAACTCAGGCACATAATGTTTACGATTACAGTACTTAGGCCATAGTAAAGACAATTTCAATAGAATTAACAGAACGTTCTTTCTTCTCATCACTTGTTAAAGGAACATGGAGTTACGTTCTTGCTTTCTATTTTACGGCTGTTTGTCGTCAGCAGTTAATACATCCTGTCACTTAACGTACATGTACATTTGAGGAGTGGTGTTACAGTTCGAACCCTCTTACTTGCAAAGATAAATGGCAAGTCAGTTAGCTTCAAAGGGAAACTCTGTTTTAGCTGCACCCAATAAACATTACACACAAACTAATGGCACGATCTGAAAGGCCCTTACAAAATGCACACTCCCATTCTGTGTGAACAATGGGCTCAGTGTGGGGGGATAATCTCAGGGCCACTTTGCAGCAGCACGCGTTTCTGGGTCTGTGCTAGCTGCTGTTCTCTCGGCCCAGAGGAGCCTCTCTGAAAGCAAGGTGGACTTGGCAGCTGGAAAACGTCCCAAAAGGCAAGGACCAAAAGAACACGGCCAGCGAGTCACGCCTGACAGGGATGCTATTCAAGCCTGAAAAGCAGCCTTCAGGTGAGGTAATTACCCAGGAGGCCTAGCTGTGGCGCCGCCACAGACTCAAGCTCTGAGGAGCTCTGAGCGCTGAAGAGTCGGCGTTGGCCAGGCCAGAGAGCTGAAAACTGCTGCCTTTGTCAGCCATGTCTCTGGGGCCCACAGCCAGAGAAAGAGAAAGCGTAAGCCTCAAATCTCTCCATGACAGCCAGGTGGCAGAACATGGGGGTGTGGGGGGTTTGGTGAAAAGTACCTGGAGTGCTGTGGAAGGACTGGGAGCGTGAGATGAACCGTCCAGGTGAGGTAATGTCTGGGTCAAAGACAAGGTCTCCAGCAGGCACTGTGGCCAGGTTTGAGCCTTGCATCACATGACTAGGGCTGGAGTCAAAATCTGTTGGGGTAACACACACACACCATTGTGAGAGTATCAGCAGTGCAGACAGGTTATTGACATATTCGTGATGAGAGGACCTCAAGGAGACAAGACAACACCCACTATTCTATTGTTCAGTCTGTTTAATCTGGGGCTGACCTCTAAACTTTTTATATTGACTTAGTAAATATGCATGGCAATCTCTGTGCATTACAACTCAAATAAAACAAAATCATTGACACACCACTAATGTCTATATTACAAACCCACCACCCTCCTCTCTATTCAAAACACACACACACACATTCTGTTCTGATGGCTTGGCACATAGTTGAGGCTCAGACTAGAAACTTTATCTCAGCTCACATTTATGGTCAGACCTCTTACCAGGCAAGGAAGAGGAAGAGCTTGTTCGTGCCAGACTGTGTATGTGCAAGTTAGGCTGAAAGGAAAGACAGAGGAGAGAGAGAGACAGAGAGAGAAAGGTCAGCTGCACTCTCCCTTTGTTTTAATATGTAAGCGCCACGTTGGTCTATGCACCACAAAACACACGGTTTTCGTCACTGTTAAAAACTGCATGAAATTCCCATATGGCCTTGTTTTGTTGGCCTTCAGCCTTTCCTTACTCCAAAAAGAATGTGATGTTCTCGTTAAGAGCGGATTCTGTAAAGCCCAACAGCAGCTTTGCTGTCTGTCTCATTTATAGTTTTTTTTTAAGAATTATATTAATAAATGGAGTGTATTACATGAAAACATGAATTTCAGTGTAAAACCTTTTTTTTAATACACCAAAGCAAATGACAATGATCCCCTTTGTTGTTGTAATTATGTCACAAAGCAGCTATAGAACTAAGCACAGACATTTCACATTTGTCTGACTCTGCTTTTATCAATGCATCACCTAACAATAATGGCAATTAACATGAAGTACTCATATTGCACACAAACATCTGGGCATGGGCAGAAAACCTCATTTACACAGAAAACAGAATGCAGAAACTGGAGAGACCGAGGGCAAAATTCACAGGTGTGCTTTTCAGAGCTCTGGTTGCCAAGGTTGGCTGACGGTTCTTTTGTGCTTCAGAATCAGAATTTCTCTATCAGGCTACAGCTGGTGTCCAGGCTGGCCCAGGGACACTGCAAAGCCAGGGGGTCTCCAACATGTGGCGAGAGCCTGGTTTCAATCGGGCCCTGGGCTGGTGCCAGGAAAGAGACTTCTCCTACAGCCTGGAGAGATTATGTATCGTTGCAGGGGGGAGAATGCAGTTCTACCATCCAGCATGAAGTCCATCATTGTTCTGGTTTCTGACTCACGCTGACGTCTCAGAGCCTTTGAAAGGCAAAGGGACGCAGCTATCCACAACCGTGTCTGTGCCGAGTCGGGTCGTGAGCAGCACAGCACTTTGTATCTGTATCTGTCAGAACATGCAGTTTGTCTGCTCCACACGTGCCATCTGGTAGGCCATGTCAGATGGCAGGTTGTACGTAGCCATTTCTCTCCCTGTGCTATTTATGAGGCTTGAATGAATGTTGGAATTTCAGTAACTTTTTCTGCATAAATAGCCAAGTAGAAGAACAGGAGTGTACAAATGAAACGATGGAACTACAGAAGCACAACACTCCCATTGCCTCACTTTCTTGTAAGAAGTCACAGATGGTTGCATTTTCCTATCTAGATAAATTAGCCAAAGATGAGTCGTCCGGAAATAATCAGGCAGAGCTCAGAGGGAAATAATTACCTGAACAATAAACAGTTCTTAATTTTCCAAATGTTCTATTCCATGACATAAAATGTTTTTTTTTTTCATGTTATGCTGTTTTTCATGGTACATACAAACTTAAAACTATTTGAAAGAACGTCACAGAGGTCTCTCACAGTGTGTCCGTTCTAGGACTGACCTTTGTCACACTAGGTGTAGGACTCACCTGTGACACACCAGGGCTATTTTTCAGTATATTTTATTTATTTACTAATTAATTTTTGCAGCTGTAGAACATACCTGTGATCCTGACAGGGCTCCAACCCCGCCGAGGAACGGCAGGCGGGGCCCACCTGTTACATCTGTGAACGCTGGGGACTCTTTGCCCATGAGAGCTTCAGCTCTCTTGATGATGTCACGCATGCGGCAGACGAAACCCTCCCGCTCTGATGGCAAGATGAACTCCTTGTGCACCTAGAAACAGCACAGAGATGCAAGCAGGTAAATTTGCAAGCACACGCACAAAGAAGCGGATGACGAAAGAAATAAGGTACGAGTACCCAGTGTACTGTTCCCCGCTCCGTGTGCTGGCGCCTAAGTGAATCTGGCATTTACATGCATCTTGACTGGCCTAATTTTTCAGTCTTCATGCTGCAAGTGAACGACGGTTAGGTGTGGCTAATGGCTTCTGTCAGCGTGTTTTCATTTAGCTCACATTCTCAGCTAATAAAGCCAAGCGGTTATGAGGCTTTGTGCTGCTCTGCCAAGAGCCTGCGGATAAACAACAGCCCACTGTAATTCATCACTGGGCAGCAGGGCCAGCCACCGTCCAATCACACGCCACAGAGAGAAGGTGGTGCACAGCGGCATGGAGACCATACCGTCCGTCTCACATTTCCCTCCAGCCAGGTCTACAAAACTTCGCCCCAAGGGGGCTGTACGTGTGCACACTCGTAAAAAAGCCACAATGACACACCAAAGTCATTCGAACAGAGGGAAATACCATGTAACAAGAAGGATTAGCTGGCACAGAACAAGAAAAGTTATACACTGTAATATAACTGGGAAAGTAGGTATCATTAAGGAGTCTGTTCAACATGAAAAAATTCATAATGTTCTGAGGTTGGACGTTACAAAGTACATCACTTCATTACTGTACTTAAGCAGGATTTTCAAGAATCAGTACTTCGTGTTGTTTTTATTTCTCAATACTTTGGCTTTTACTTGCTACTTAAAAAAATGTAAAATCTATACTGTCTACACACTACAATTAAAAATTTACTTTATTCATCCAGCCTACTGTGACTAATTTCCTATCTTACAGTGAAACCGATCACCACAAACGCACATTTAATTTTGTCCACTTGCAATGTTGTGATAATCTTCTCGTGACAACGTACGCACTGCTATTGACGTATTCACTGATGTGCGCACGGAGCAGGAAGTGACAGCAATTTGATGAAAAGGACATGGATGATGAACCAGGCACAAGCAACAATGTTACCGATATGTGACATACAGTGAGCTGTATGACATTTCCCATCCATGTCTGTGTTTAAAAGATAATATAATGAGTCGTACTCAAATTGAAATAGAAATGCCTTTTAGAAGGAGGAGTACCTTTACACTTTAAGTAAATAAAGGAATGTGTACATTTATACTTTTATTTCAGTAAATACATCAATTCAGTACTTGGATTTTTACTGGAGCGTTTTTTCAGATGAGAAATTGCACTTTTACTTAAATTAAACATTTTTGTACTACTGCCACCACTGAAAATATTTTATTGTCCACTCTAAAAGATTAAAAAATCACTTAGAACATTCTTCTGTGTCTCCACTATTATGAGAGGACATTTTTTAGAAAATGTGGACAACTGGGGGGGGGGGGTCTCACCATGACTGCAGCAATGTCTTCAGGGTTGTCCCCATCCAGGTCAAACTTGAATGTCACCATTTTGTTGTTGTGTGTCTGCAGCTGACACTCCACCACTCGGTCCACCTTGTCTGACAGCTGTGACCAGAGAAAACACAGACAGTTAGCTTCCTGTGAGTGTGTGTGCATGTGCCCGTGTGTGTGTGTGTGTAACAATGGCCTTCCCCCTAGTCAAGAACTGGCAAGTATGTTTAAGCCCATTGGTTGATCATGCATAATGGAAAGAAACCCAGACTTGATGATGTGAAATACCAATAAAGTGTCAGGCGAACTGCAAACATTAAGGAAAAGAAACACTAATATAAGATGCTGAAATACCCGCCACACAATGAGGTGATACACAAACAGAATGTGATCAGTGTTCGACAGAGCAGTCCTCAGGTTGCTGTTAGTAGGTGGCATGGCCAAATGCGATACAATAACTGACCATACCCCAGTGATGCGAAGCCGGGACCGGGCCCTCCTCCTGAAGAGCTTTGCAGCTGTGCGCTTAACAGGTGACTTTACACTCTTCTCTGATAGGCCCTCGTAGCCGTCACTCAAGCCTGACGTCACGTCAGAGGCGTAGCTGTGGATACATTAATGTAATCTCATCAAGCAGGTTTCCACATAGGAACGTTGGGCTTGGAGTGTTTAAAGCAAGGTTTCAGTACGACATTACTCATGCAGTGTGTAATAACCCTCACACACATTGTCACCCACTTCCACACCTAACACTCGTCTCACTGCATCTTCTGGCCTAATCACTGTTTTTCCCCGCTCCTTAAACACAACTTCACTTTTAGTATAACTAATTGTCGGGCCAAAACATGAGAACTGCCAGCTGTTACACAATGTAAATTATCAGTTAATTATATAGCTATGTTGCTATCACTTTCTATACTTGATTTTACTAGAAAGGATAAACATTCAACAGTGTATTTTTTACAAAAGATTTTCATGCGATAATTATACAGGCAATCTTTAGCTTTGAGTTTCCTGCTATCTATTTCAGAAAGACAGAAATGGCCAACGTATAAACATCCAGTTCTGTTAGATCTAACATGAAGTTACTGCCCCTCCTGTTTTTCACTTGCCTCTGTGCTTAGAAAATGTTTATACAAATTACCGTCATTACTATTTAGAAAAGCTGTAATTACAATATCTTAAAGAGTCACTGCAGATGACATCAGTTAAATGATAGCTTGTGTATTTTAGTTTCACCATCATTTAATCAAATGTTTTATCGGTTTGCTTTTACAAAAGCACACAGTTCATAGCCAACATTATAGCTTGTATACACTCCTGACATTCTGGTGTATAATCCTGTAGAGTTTAATCTCATACAAAACAGAGGGGCAGGATATACAATTACAGGTTTCAGAAAGTCAGTCATGACATAGAGGAAATACATTTACACAAACAGGCTGCACGAAAAATAAATCATGTCCTTTCATTTGCCGCTTAACCACTGCAGTCATAAACATGTTTGTTTTAATTACCTTTATCTCTTACTTTTTTGCATTCAGTGTGAAAGCCTGCTTTAGTTGCCATGCCAACTAAATACACTGCCTTTTTATGCGAGCACGGTAATGGGCTTTAGGGCTGTGGTTTGTAATTCACTCCTCCAAATTATATCAAACATCAGGCCTCCTGCCCATGGAAGTGAATTGATTACTTAAACTTCTGGCTCTTGATTGGCTCTCTGGCCTGAGAAATTACATTCTGGATTAAGATGGTTTACAGATAAAAGAATGGAAAGTGTCTTCCAACAAGCACAGGACGTAGGCTTTGAAAAGAGGAAGTTTCACTCAAAGAAGGGAGACCAGTCCTCCAGCAGTCAAACAGGGAATTGTATCATTCTTGCTGAAATAACTACAAAAACTATAACAAACTGCAGCAAAACTATTATAAGATACAATGCATGAGCAGCAAGAAAATGCTCAATACATTGTACTGTGGTTAGTACCACCAAAAGGATGAAGAAAAAGTAAACCTGGATTTCACTTTTGATCTACATGTACAACTATGTTTAGCTGGCAGAATAAAGGCTAAAGTTACCTGTCCACAGGAGATGAGAAGCCGCTAGCCGGTCCAGGCTGACCAGTGTTTTGGCATACAGCAAAACTCTAAGGACCAAAGCAAGGCCAGAATCAGCCAATTGAACCTCTGTGAAAGAGCGATAGCCTTCTGTACACAGTGCATGATGAAGCTATCATCACTTTGTGATCATAGCAATTACAGTAAGGAGCAGAGACAGTTAGACATGTAGCTTCCTGTTATTGACAACAATAGCTTCACTCTGCTGGAACAGATGTTATATAAAATTACAGCCAAATGGGAACAAAACAACCCTGGAGTGGAGCATGGTGTGAAGTTTAGAATAGACAGCACTGTTTTCAGTGATTTAACTTTTTTGTAAAAAGCATGAAAGTATTGTAGAAAGTATTTGTATGTGTGCGTGTGCTTGTGCGTGTGTGTGCGTGTGCGTGCATGTGTGTGAGCAGATTCACTATGGTACCATATATTGGTGACTCACCGAGGGGAACCGCAGAGCAGGCACTGGAGGAGAGCTAGGGAGTTCCATGGCAGGGGCAGCAGGGGGCGATGATGAACAGCTGCCTTCTGGGAGAAGAACCTCCGCCGGGTCCTGCAGGCCAGATGAGCTGAGATATCCATCTGTTTCACAGTCGGCTGGCACACCAAGAGAATGAGGGATGGCCATTAGAGAGAAAAGGGGAAACGGGCAAAGGGGTGTACAAGGAACAGCAGCTACAGGTACAGCCCATGTGTAACTGAATCAACCAGGTGAGCTCTCAGGAGTGGAAGATGCAAAGAGATCCACAGGAAATTAAGCCAAAAGAGAGACATTTGGACCGTGGAATTTAGCTTTGTTACCATTCAAAGCAAACAGACTGACAACAAAGAATACACAGTGTGGCATGGAATTAATAATGTCATTCATCATTGTTGTTTTCAATGCCTCATGCCTCATGACTCATATATTCTGGGATTTCAATAAGGCATTTTTTGTTAATAATAACTAGAAAAAGTGTGACAAGGTGGGCTTTAAGACCACTGTGCATGGCTGTAATGTTTTCACTGCAGTGCTATTTGTCCAGCTGTTGCAAGGAAAACACAGAGAGGCACTGTGGGGTGTGTAAGCAAAGTGCTCACCTTTGAGCTGTGTGTGTGTGTGTGTGTGTGTGTGTGTGTGTGTGTGTGTGCACGCGTGCTTACAGGTGGCAGAGGAGCAGCTGGCCTGTCGTATGTGATAGTGCTGGTGCTGGTCCGCCTCTGGCTCCTCAGGCTCTGCTGGGAAGCTGGCATTAATGCCAGAGTCCGCTGACCCATTCACAGGGGACGGGGCGTGACAGGGAAAAAGTGGGGTGGAGCAAGGTGAGTTGGGGGCTGGGCACAGAGATTTAGGGGTGGGGTGTGGAGAATTGGGAGCAGATGGAGTCTGAACAGTGGTGGAGCTCTGTACACTTCGCTGCTTGAGCCCAGGAGACATCGGCCCAGTGTCTGGCTCGTCCTCATTATCTTCCTCCTGCTTCTTCTTCCTCAGCTCCTCTGTCCGCCTCCGCTGCTTCTCCCGTTGCCGCTTAATGGCTGTCACCCTGTCGCGGATGGCTTTGGCTACTGGCTTGTAGTCCGCCTCACACACAAAGCCCAGCACCACCTGAAGCAGAAAACAGAGGGAGGAAGGAGACGTTGGGCCACACATGTCTACACACCCATCCACATGCTCTTAAGTGTAGCCCTGTTGGTGGTGCTGGTAGCGATTCTAGCTATTGCTCAAATTGCACTGTTTACTCCGCTTCATGTTCAGTTTTCAATGACCAAACTATAATCCCCTTTTAATGAGTTTGTTTTGACACAATGAGACAATGCTGCATTCTTCTCGTACAAAAATGCAATAATAAGACGGGTGATGGCAAAAATGTAGCACAGTGTTGATGAAACGCAGTAAACCAACATGCAGGAATACCAAAGTACAGCTGACAAACAGTAAGATGACAAGCACTGATAAACTGATGGATTTCCACTGACTTAAAAACAGCATGAGATGAGGTCAAAAAGGTCCAGTCTGAAGGTTCCCCGCAATCCTACATGGGATAAGTGGTTTGGAAAATGGATAGATGGACAGATGGGTCTCAACCCTGTTCCCAAATGCAAATTATGAACAAACTTGCCCTCATATTATGCTTATCTTTTATAGAGCAATAAAAACGCAGTCTGTGGACAAACCCTGGAGTTTTCATTAACAGTGACCTTGACTGAAATCAAAAAGACACAAGGGCTGTTTTGTAATTAGCCTACATGTCATTACATAATGAAACACATGACCTCTTCTTTCTGAACCCTGGGGAAAGCTCTCAGATTTCCCCTGGAATTACTGCCCACCGGGCTTCGACCTTGACATGTATACTGAACTCACTGACCCAAAGTCACACAGAGAAACTGTATTTAAAGAGATAGTCTCAGCCAGTCACTTATACATTATGTATACAAAACATTAACAGGTTCTTACATTTACATTGATAAGTGCTGTTTAACTGCTTTTAATAATATTTTATACCTACACACAATATGTTTTGTGATAGAAAAAACAAAGAAATTATGAAACGAAATGTCTTTGGGACAAGTGTAATGGATTATTTAGTTCACAAAGTCTCTTTCTTGGTCTTATTTTTGAAATTACAAAGAACAATCAGCCCAAGTTTGTCATCTCAGATCTGAATGTGACATGTCCCATAGTCTACAAGTGACAGCTGAATGTGGTACACTCTGTAGTCTGCAAGTGAGAGCTGAATGTGGTACACAGTACTCTGCAAGTGAGATCTGAATGTGGTACACAGTACTCTGCAAGTGAGATCTGAATGTGGTACACAGTACTCTGCAAGTGAGATCTGAATGTGGTACACAGTACTCTGCAAGTGAGATCTGAATGTAGTACACAGTAGTCTGCAAGTGAGAGCTGAATGTGGTACACAGTAGTCTGCAAGTGAGAGCTGAATGTGGTACACAGTACTCTGCAAGTGAGATCTGAATGTGGTACACAGTAGTCTGCAAGTGAGATCTGAATGTGGTACACAGTAGTCTGCAAGTGAGATCTGAATGTGGTACACAGTA